>LQRL01040951.1:20324-32603 GCA_001703475.1 Hydroides elegans
TTCGATGTCAACATTCTAGCCATATGATTTATATTTAAATTATAGTAAATCACACCAAATATAAGAAAAGGCATAGCCCCGACAACCACAACTGCCGGTACCCCTGCGGCCGATAGAAGACCAATGGTGCTCATCACACTGAGGAAAACGGAAGCCAGTCCACCGATTGCCACCAGCGGTTTCGAGCGAACCCAGCTACGAACCATCACGGAGACCAGCGAGAAGATAGTGATGATGAAGATCATAGCCACACCTTAAATAACAAGGATAATCCAGTTTTTATGTTGAGTTTTTATTTTTAATGTGTATTAACACAAACGTAACCCGAAAATGTGCATTTCATTGGTTTCATTGGTTTCATAAATTCCGATTTCGATGGATTTTTATTTTATTTAAGAAAATATTTTTGGTAAAAAGAAGCTTAGAAAATTAGAAAACTTTCTCATGTTTTACAAACCTTGTGGCCACATGGTATTGATCAACCCCGCTATTTCCTGTTGCATCGTTAGTGACGTCATAAAATACACGTTGATACGTTCATCATCGTAGTCAAGGAGATAATCGCGCATTTGATTCAACCACGCAGTTGATTGCGCAGCTTCCAACTGGGACCGGAAGCGAACATGGTAAGTGAAAACAAACGAATGCGCATTTTTCACTTTGCTGTCTTCGTCCAATGAAACGCCACCAAAATGGGTGTTCAAACTGTATGTATCGCCATCTGATCCTGAATGGTATGGATGCGTAAGTCGTGTGCCATTGGTTGATACGTCTCTAAGCAACGAAATATAATCATCATATACGCATACGTCGAGCCATTTTGAACAAACGTCATCAAATGAATATAGTCGATCAGCGAAATCGACTTGCTTGGTCAATATACGCTCATTCAATATTTCCACTGCATCCAATACATCTCTGTCCAGCTCATAATTCCGTATAACGTCTCGCTCACTGTTCCCATTCTCAATATATACATTCAGGTATCCCTCTTGATACAAACTCCGATCTACAGTGAAATACTCATTTTCATCGCTCAAAAAAGTATCCTCAAAATAAGCGCGCTCGGCCTTCGCCGGAGCATTGAGTGTCGCGTAAAGATACTCGTAATCGGTCGCTATGTTTATTCGCAGGATCCCGACCGAAAGTACTAATGTGAGTAGCGGCGGAATGATGATAAAGGGAAGCGGATGGCGGGATAAAAATTTGCCGTAGCGATAAAACCAGTGAGTAAGCGTGTTTGGGATGCAGTCGTATGCCATGATGGTGGACAGTCTGGTGTCAAGAAATATGTGAATCATATGTGTGTTTGTTACAGGAATTTTGATAGACAAAAGTATCGAAAGATTTATTGAATAAGCCCATTTATCCTATAAATATATACTAATAAAGATAATTTACAGCTTATGCACTTTGTTTTTATTAGGTGTTGACTAAAAAACAATGTGTTTTCTATATGCTCATATCTATAGTTTAAGACACTTTCAACGTAAATCATTATTTTTTTTATTTATCTATATAAAGTTTTTTTTTTACAGAAGTAATATCGAATCAATGCCAAATATAACATAGTATATGTGTCTATGTATGAGAGATTAACACTTACTTTTGCCATTAGACACTATCCATTTAGCTTCCATTAAATCAAATATATTTTTATATAAAAACTGAATTTATAACTTTCTACAGTCGTTCAATCAAAATTACGTAAGTGATGTCATTTGTTTTAAAAATAATGATTTTACTTGATTTATTATGACAATGTGTTAATATTTCATTAATTTAATAGGTTTTTTTTTTTTATTTATTCATGATCAGCCTTGGGTTAATAATTTGTTTTAATTGTGATATATGACTGTTGTCTTTTGTGTTTTTTATCAATGATAACAGCTATGAAAAATATATATAATAATTAAAAATCATATATTGGTTAATGTTTATTAAGATGAGGTCACTCGAATGTCACAGGCCATCAAACCTTGACAAAAAGAAGATAAATGGATGGACGAAGGTCAAACAATTCCGTTTGATGGAGTAATTTGTTAGGAATGCTAATAGCTTGAAATAACTTACGATAACTAGAAATTATGATCTTATCGACTTTCTTTAGAATTGTGTTTTAAATTTTGTTTAAACAAAGGCCGGTTTCAAAATGCACCATGGCAGCTAAACCTTTTGCTTATATAAAGTGCCACCTTTTTGTTTTCGTTTAATTGCTTTCTAAATAAGATTTTTATATTCAAAACATATTCTTCAAACTAAACCATAGATTCTACGCGTATAATAGAATTCATTGGTCCCTGTCACGCTCGAGTGCACCTCTAGCCCAGCAACTGCACCATAAGACATTTTAGCATATTGTGGGTCAGCACATCGGTCGCTTGATAATTTTTTCAATCAGCATTTTAGCGATACCAAAGTTCAACCCTAATAAAGCTCCAAAATATTAATTTTTATTGCCGATGCCACGTTTATCACAGGAAGAACGTTTGATCGCACTAGGGATGATCAAGTCAAATATTAACTATATGCAGATTGCACGTAGTTTCGATTGCACTAGAATTGGCTAGTGCCATGCAAAAACCGGATCCACAAATGATAGGGCGCGCTCAAGATGGGAGAGAGTAACCACGCCGGGGCAGGGCCGCTGCATAATGCTTCTGTATCTCCAAGACCACTTTAGGTCGGCCAGTCGTACTGCTCGTGAGACGCCGGTAAGGGATAACCAAAGGATCTCGGGCGATACCGTTCAGCGCCGTTTACGCCAACGTGATCAACGGTGTCGAAGACCGTATCGTGGGAACGTTCTTATACCGGTTCGCCGTCGAAGAAGACTGGCGTGGACTCGACAGTGTGTTAACTGGACCCAGAGGCAGTAGAATACTGTTTTATTCTCGAACGAGTCCAGGTTTTGTATTGACAGACCTAATTGTCGCGAGCGTACATGGAGTATGACGAGAGAACAATACGCGAACTGTTGCGTTCGTGAACGCGATATATGGGTCAGTCCAAGTGTAATGGTATTGGCAAGTATTTCGTTTCACCACAGAACACCTCTCGTTATACAGGAGGGTAATCTGACTGTCCGGCGCTATATTTCTAATATCCACGAGAATCACCTTGTTTTGTTCTTCGAGCAACAACCTGATTTTCAAATGTTCCAGCATGACAACGCTTGAACGCACTCTGCCGCAATCACCTCGAAATACCTCCATGCTGAAAGTGTATTGCTTTCGCCATGGCCAGCTTTCCCGCCCGATTTAAGTCCCATCGAGCATATTTGGGACCAGCTCGAGCGAAGGAATTGTGAAAGGGAAAATCCTCCCCGTACGAAGCCGGAATTCGGGTAATTTACTCAAGGAGGAGTGGGGTTGGATACCGTAAACGGGCATACAGACTTTGATAAGAAGCATTGGCCGAAGATGCCAAGCAACAATCGCTGTAAGAGGTGGCCACACACGGTATTAGATACCATACATTCCGATTTTCGATTGTGTTTCGATTACGGTGTTTGAAGCAGATTTTATCAAGGATACGTACCTTTTGTTTTGTAATGGATGCAAAAGAGATCTCAAAGTAGGTTAAAACATATAATTTGTTTTCTTTTATTCATGAATTTTCAATAGAATAACAAAATAATAGGGTGGCACTTTTCAATGCGGGTAGTATACATGCCATATGGCCAAACGTCATCTTAAAAATACTGTGTTTATATAAATAACAAAACACCCCTTTGAACACGTTTGTTTTTTTTATATAAAACTGTTACGAAAATATGTGCATTTGTCCACACCAGTTGAACAGTCCTTAGTCTAATCGGGGCCGAACACACTTTGAGCAAATTCCATTTGTTAATATCTGATAATCAATCACAGATCACGGTGTTGGCCCTAAGCTTAGCTTGAGTTATGCTTGAGCGCTGCTTTATTTTCCTTCCATGTGCAATAAACGGATATTTGAACAATGATTATTGTTAAACACATTATTATAGATGGTGTTTACTAGTTAAAAGTATGAGCAACGACTTGGTGCCGACACCGTGATCTGCAACCGGCCAATATTGGAACAAACTGTTAACTAGACAGCGCGAACAAGTCTAACAAGTTTTTCAATACTTATTATGAAAATGAAAGTCAACATCATTGGCGTTTTTCCCAGATCTCCAAGCTAAGATAAAAAATCATTTGTTTCAAGGCTGTAAACATCTGCCAAAGAACACGATTTGTGAAGGTACGTTCATGAAGTATCTAATAAAACCACTGCTATAGATGCTTGAATGGATAAAGTCTCATTATAAAAAACCCTTGTGAAGCTCTTTAATTACTTTGATGTATTTCGCTGACATTTATGATGACGATATATTATAACAAATTTAAATGCAATAAATTATAAGCCATGGAATCAGCAATGTTGTAATTTGACGTCAATCAAAAACCGCACCTAAAAATGTACATGAGTAAGAAATCAAAGTATTTTTTAATTTGTTGATATCTGTTTAACCATAACCAAACAAAGATATGTTAAACATTTCCAGTTTCTCAGCTTGCAATTTATATGAATTAAACAATATACAAACTCTTTCTCTAGGACTGCAGCTGATCATATCTTATTTCAACAATTACCTGGTACCTTTGACCAATTGCCGCTTGTCAACGTCGGTATGCTCGTTATGGAATCGGATCACATTCCTCCATTAGCCTCAAAATACGGAACCTTCGCATTCAAATGAATTAAAGCAACCCTTTGCCCAAGCTTGTCGCGGAGATGCTTCATCAGAGTGACACCCGTCAAAAAGGCTGACTCTGGTAGCTCTGAAACCCCTTTGATGTGAAATTGGCGGTGAGTTATTTAGTCAGGAGCGCAGTCGCCCGTCGTTGTGCTAAAATATGGAAAACAAATTATATATAATAATTAAAAATCATATATTGGTTAATGTTTATTAAGATGAGGTCACTCGAATATCACAGGCCATCAAACCTTGACAAAAAGAAGATAAATGGATGGACGAAGGTCAAACAATTCCGTTTGATAGAGTAATTTGTTAGGAAAGCTAATAGCTTGAAATAACTTACGATAACTAGAAATTATGATCTTATCGACTTTCTTTGGAATTGTGTTTTAAATTTTGTTTAAACAAAGGCCGGTTTCAAAATGCACCATGGCAGCTTAACCTTTTGCTTATATAAAGTGCCACCTTTTTGTTTTCGTTTAATTGCTTTCTAAATAAGATTTTTATATTCAAAACATATTCTTAAAACTAAACCATAGATTCTACGCGTATAATAGAATTCATTGGTCCCTGTCACGCTCGAGTGCACCTCTAGCCCAGCAACTGCACCATAAGACATTTTAGCATATTGTGGGTCAGCACATCGGTCGCTTGATAATTTTTTCAATCAGCATTTTAGCGATACCAAAGTTCAACCCTAATAAAGCTCCAAAATATTATTTTTATTGACGATGCCACGTTTATCACAGGAAGAACGTTTGATCGCACTAGGGATGATCCAGTCGAATATTAATTATATGCAGATTGCACGGAGTTTCGATTGCACTAGAATTGGCTAGTGCCATGCAAAAACCGGATCCACATATGATAGGGCGCGCTCAAGATGGGAGAGAGTAACCACGCCGGGGCAGGGCCGCTGCATAATGCTTCTGTATTTCCAAGACCACTTGAGGTCGGCCAGTCGTACTGTTTGTGAGACGCCGGGAAGGGATAACCGAAGGATCTCGGGCGATACCGTTCAGCGCCGTTTACGCCAACGTGATCAACGGTGTCGAAGACCGTATCGTGGGAACGTTCTTTACCGGTTCGCCGTCGAAGAAGACTGGCGTGGACTCGACAGTGTGTTAACTGGACCCAGAGGCACTAGAATACTGTTTTATTCTCGAACGAGTCCAGATTTTGTATTGACAGACCTAATTGTCGCGAGCGTACATGGAGTATGACGAGAGAACAATACGCGAAATGTTGCGTTCGTGAACGCGATATATGGGTCAGACCAAGTGTAATGGTATTGGCAAGTATTTCGTTTCACCACAAAACACCTCTCGTTATACAGCAGGGTAATCTGACTGCCCGGCGCTATATTTCGAAAATCCGCGAGAAGCACCTTGTTTTGTTCTTTGAGAAACAACCTGATTTTTACATTTTCCAGCATGACAACGCTTGACCGCACTCTGCCGCAATCATCTCGAAATACCTCCATGCTGAAAGTGTATTGGTTTTGCCATGGCCAGCTTTCCCGCCCGATTTAAGTCCCATCGAGCAGATCTGAGACCAGCTCGAGCGAAGGAATTTTGAAAGGGAAAATCCTCCCCGTACAAAGCCGGAATTCGGTTAATATACTCACGGAGGAGTGGGGTTGGATAGCGTAAACGGACATACAGACATTCATTAGAAGCATTGGCCGAAGATGCCAAGCAACAATCGCTGTAAGAGGTGGCCACACACGATTTTAGATACCCTACATTCCGATTTTCGATTGTGTTTCGATTAAGGTCGTTGAAGCAGATTTTATCAAGGAAACGTACCTTTTGTTTTGTAATGAATGCAAAAGAGATCTTAAAGTAGATTGAAACATATAAGTTGTTTTCTTTTATTCATGAATTTTCAATAAAATAACAAAATAATAGGGTGGCACTTTTCAATGCGGGTCAGTATACATGCCATGTGGCTGTTATATCAATTAGGGCATTATATCAATGATGGGCATTCCACAAAACGTCATCTTAAAAATACTGTGTTAATATAAGTAACAAAACATACTTTTGAACACTTTTTTAATAAAACTGTTACGAAAATGTGTGCATTTGTCCACACCATTTGAACCGGCCTAAGTCTAACACATTTTGAGCAAATTCCATTTGTTAATATCTAATAATCAATCACAGATCACGGTGTTGGCCCTAAGCTTAGCTTGAGTAATGCTTGAGCGCTGCTTTATTTTCCTTCAATGTGCAATAAACGGATATTTGAACAATGATTAGTGTTAAACCCATTATTATAAATGGTGTTTACTAGTTAAAATGTATGAGCAACGACTAACTAGAGAAACACGTATTTTAATGAAATGCCCAACACCGGCTTGGTGCCGTGATCTGCAACCGGCCAATATAAAAACAAACTGTTAATTAGACAGCGCGAACAAGTCTAACAAGTTTTTCAATACTTATTATGAACATGAAAGTCAACATCATTGGCGCTTTTCCCAGATCTCCAAGAAAAGATAAAGAATCATTTGTTTCAAGGCAGCAAACATCTGCCAAAGAACACGATTTGTGAATGTAAGTTCATGAAGTATCTAATATCAAAACCACTGCTATAGATGGATTTTTTGATTCTTTAAGATGCTGGAATGGATAAAGTATCATTCTCAAAACCCCTTTGAAACTCTTTAATGACTTTGATGTATTTCGCTGACATTTATTATGACGATATATTAAATCAATTTAAATGCAATTAATTCTAAGCCATGGATTTAGCAATGTTGTAATTTGACGTCAATCAAAAACCGCACCTATTACTTATCGTTTTAAAAACTAATGTACATGAGTAAGAAAAACAAAATATTTTTAAATTCGTTGCTAGCTGTTTAACCATAACCAAACAAAGATGTGTTTAACATTGTCAGTGTCTCAACTTACAATTCATATCAATTAAGCAGCATACAAACTCGTTCTCTAGTGCTGCAGCCGATCATATGTTATTTCATAATTAACTGGCACCTTTGGCCAAAGGCCGCTTATCAAATTCGGTACATTCGTTATTGAATGGGATCACATTCCTTCATTAGCCTTCTGATACTTTACTTTCGCGTTTAAAAGGATTCTAGCAACCTTTCGCGCAAGCTTGTCGTGGAGATGCTTCATCAGAGTGACAACCTTCAAAAAGGCTGACCCTGGTAGTTCTGAAACCCCTTAGGTATAGACCTGGTCGTGAGTGATTTCGTCATGAGTTCAGTCGAGCGCTGTTATGCTAAAATATCGAAAGAATGTTATGGTTTGCCTTGAACGCAATGGCGTCCAATGGCGTCCTCGTGTAGGACCGTCCAATTCGTCCAGCTCCAAATTGGGCGACTTGTGGATGAAACATCTTCTGCGTCATACTAAAAGAAGTGGTATTGATCTGATTGATCTTATTCACTTATGGAATGCTTTGCATTTGATTGGCAATATCTACGTCATGTTGGACCCCGATTATCGTAGATATACATGTAGGATAAAGTTCTCGACGCAATGCAAAAAAGGATATATTAACCACTCTGAATCTAATTGTGTCAATTTATTTGAAGCCATAATATTCATTCACGATAGCAAAACCACCGTCGGATGCCCAAGCAAACCGGTACACGTCGCCCTAGCTAAATTGTTGGTAATCTTGACAAGTGAAGAGAAAACTGGCATCCCGAAAAGAAAAATATTGGTATAAAATTTGAAATAATTCACATGAATGTGTATAGATATTGATACAATATCATCATATATTAGAAAAATATTTCATCTCTTATAATGAGGTTATGACATTAAATTGTATGCTAAACTGGCAGTACATTTTATCGAAAATTGTATGCAACTGACACCAAGAGGTGTCGAATGAACCCCATATCATATAGCGTTTTCAAGATACGTTTCGGTGAGAAATAATTATTTATTTTAACACAAATAAGTTATTTATCGTAATTTCATTAAAAAACAAACGTCTAAAAACATACAAGTTAACACGCTTAAGAGTCTTTATGGCTTATGTGTATGTATTTATATTGAGATCTCATTGTGGTCTTCTATTCACATATTAAGATACATTCATCAGCTAGCAAAATTTCTGCGGCAAATCAGAAATCAGTAAAAATCGCAGACCATACGAATTATGTTTACCCTGTTTTGTACCGATGTCTGTGCTTACGGTAAAATATTTTGTGGCTGATGAACGCACCTTCAGTCTACTTATGCATGTATTATGTATTATATATAAGAGCCCATGTCTTGGTCCGTACATATTATGCTGTATATTTATTATACTGCTAGGTTATTCAAAACACAGATATTTCATCATTATTGATTTTGATGGATTGCAGACTTTGCTGGGCAGACCGAATTTGACCCGTGACTAGTTAATTGTATCGAAGACATCGGGACGTGAACTACGTTATAAGGCCGCATTTAGGATACTTTTGCCGAGTGGGACATATGTCGATCTATCTATCTATCTATCTATCTATCTATCTGTGAGTTCTTCTATCGTGCTTATAATGGCTCGGCCGCTAAGTGCACAATCTAAAACTGAGTTTATCCATAGTATTGATGAAGTTGGTAGGTTTTAAGCTTCTATTTGAAGAGAGTTGTTGATATCGCTGACTAACTGTGATCGAGTATATTGTCCCAAAGTCTAGAAGCGGTAAAAATGAAAACGTGTTCATCATATTTGAAATTTTGTCGAGGAACATGGAGCGTATGACACGAATGAGATCGGAGGTGTGTAGATGGTTTGCGAACAGTAAAAAAAATAAAGTATCCTCGGGCTTCGTTATTGAACGATTTCTTGAACGCTTTGAAGTTAACGCACAAGATTTTGGAGTTGATACGCTTGCATACAGGTATCCAGTGCAGTTGTCGAAAGACATGTGTGATCGAATACTCAATATTTAGATCGAGGTGAAAGCTGTGCAACAATTTTAAGTCGGCAAAATTGGCAGTGCAACCTTCAGGTGCAAACTTACATGGTTTGGGCAATATTAGATGCCGCTATATAGACTCAAAATTAGACATTATGCTGGATATTATAGACGCAGTCGCTTATTTGCAAAAGTGCACTCCAACCGACGAACGTGGAGATATTTAACCTGCAAATACAAACCTCTACAATTGTTTTTCTTTTGTTTGTAAAAAATCATATTTATTCGAAACACACATAATTCTGTTTTCAATTTCCTCTTCTTTCTCTTCTTCTGTTGGATGTTCCGTTTTTCAACTTTATCCTTATGTATTTTGCTAAATATATCTATCTCTAGCTATGCTTTGGGCCTTTTCTATGGTGTTTATACCTTTCAATTTGAGCTGTTTCTTGAGAGTTGCTAGGTATGTGTTCTTAGATTTTCCTCTGGGTTCCTAACTGGTTTTAAAGTTTCTTTTAGAGCTTTTTGGGCTGGTGAATCCTCATGCAATCCATTCAAATGTCCAAAAAATGATAACCTGCGTTAAGCAATTGTTGTTAACCAGGGTTTGGTTCCTGTAATTTCATACAGTTTCTGATTTGATAGCCAGTTTTGCTTGTCTTTTGTGTATCTGAAACCGAAGATCCTTCGTAGAAGCTGTCTTTGGAAGACGTATATTTTGTTTTCTTGTTTTTGCGTAAGACCCCAGATCTCCGTGTTGTATAGGAATATGCTTTCTACGAGTGCTCTGAAAACTTGTATTTTACACTCGTTTGATGCTTTCTGGTTTTATAGGATAGGTTTGAGGTCGCAGATGGCTTTGTTTGCTAGAGTTTTTCTGTATTTGATATCTTCTTCTGTTCCTGGCTTGCTTTCTACCAGTTTACATTCCTTCTAGTCCTGTTTTGAATTCCTGGATATTTTGTATTTCTCTGTTTTTGACTCGTTTACGAGGAGGTTTCTATCTTTGAGAACTTCTGGCACTTCTTTTTCTATGTGTTGTAGGTCTTTTTCTTCCGTGGATCCCCAGCTTATGTCATCTGCATATTGTTGATCTAAGCAGTAATTGTCGTTTGATGGTGTTTTCGCGTAGTTATGCTCAGAGATGACTTGGAGGGTCTTGTTTATTGTGCTTTGCGTCTTTTTTCAGCGATTTTCAGTGAGACTGGTGAATTAAAAAGAATTACGCGCTAGCGGCATCTCCCTGTGGAGATACTATTCTGGATTCAAAGAGCTCGTATTTTATTTTCTAGTTTGACTGCTAGTTGTACGTCATTTAGTAGGAGATGGATTAGAGTTAGCACAACTATTGTCAGTATCTTTTTGAGATCTTAAAAACAGTGTTCATCTTTGTATCGTACCGAATGCTTTTGACATATCCAACATAAGAATACTGAGTTCATAGTCACTGCTTGAATTTGCCTTCTCTGCTAGTAGTTTAAATGCGAAAACGAGCTTAGTGGTTCTCCTTCCGGCACTATATGCTGCTTGGTATTTTGGTATTATATTTTTCCTTACTTACGCATTTATGTGATTATTTTGATTTTATACTAGTGTCACTCAATTGCTTAATTTCACGCACTGCTTTAAACATACGGCGACTGTCATCTTTACGTTGTTTATTTCACTGATTATGTATGTTAGGTTGTCTTCTTCTTCTTTTGGGTGAATGGTTTTGATTGATTTTAGAGTTCTGTTTCTTAACTTCTTCAATTTATCTCGCTTTTCCGGATATTTTTCACTGTTTATTTTTTGCCTTAGACTTTTTTGATGCTGTGATAGAGTGTCAATATGCTCATTATGCGGGTTTCCTTTCTGTGAAAGGCGTGGTTTAAGTTCTTCTGAGCTACTTATGCACACCTCACATATTTTGCTCCATGTATTTTGGTTTGATGTACATTTAATATTTTGGAGTTTATTTTCAACTCTAGCTTTACCTTATCCGCGATTTCTTGATTTTTTAGATTGCTCACAGTTACATTTCTTGCTGTTTTGTTGTATATTTTACTATAACTCAGATTAAATGAGGCTTTCGCGAGGCGCTGGTCGCTGTCTACTATAGTTCCTGAATATGATCTTGAGTAAACTATATGGTATCTTTATTCGAGGTAATTCGCGAACAAAGGTTATTACACTTGTGCGCATGTGTCAAAGTCACGTGTATAAACAAACTTATGTCAGAAGTGGTACTTAAATGTTGACTTAAAAATTGAATATTGTCGAATAATTATACAGTGTCCGTTATCATGCATAGCATAACAATCAGACCAATAGCTCAGGGTATAGGTATGTAATAGGGCTTAATGATAACCTTTTTATGTGATATATATTTTAAATTAATATTGATGCACAAATAACCCTGGATTTAGGTCCCTGGATGCTAAATTCGTAGGCTTATATATTCCATGGTGCTCAACTATAGTACCTCTCTCTATCATGAAACCCCTTAAATAAACTCTAAAATAATGATGCGTCTTAATTGTATGTGCCTAGTTAGCTCTTCGGGTAAGTTTACGAGTCAATGATAAGTCAATTCGGAGTTTCTCGGGGTTGAGCGATAAAGCCGGATTGTTTACTATATATTTTACCATTTTGGGGTAAACATTTGGTATAAACATATAAG
>LQRL01040954.1:2193-12526 GCA_001703475.1 Hydroides elegans
GTATCAAGCGACCAATCCGTTAACCCACAAAAGGTTTAAAATGCCCAATAGTGCGATCTGGGGGCTAGAGGTGCACTCGAGTGTGACTGGCACCAATGACCCCAACCTTTGAATATTAAAATCTGATTTAGGAGGAAATTAGATGAAAACAATTAGGTAGCACTTTTCGTTGCGTTTCAGTATACGTCTAATGCATCATGTGTGAAAAACTTGAAATAAACAGTTTTTCAAAGGTCTACATATATTTTAGTTTGATACATGATAACTCTTATACGAATTTACTCAAAAACCCCCGATTTCATGCATGCAAAGGTAAGATACCAATGTTTATTTCAGCATAAATATATTGTACGTATATGCTATAATTTTGATTCTACCGACAAAATATATAGTGGCCACTTTCCTTTTTGGTCGCTTTTAGATAGCAACAACGTTTTGACCATTAACACCACACTCATTTAGGCTGTCCTGAGAAAGATGTGCTGTAAATGCACATACTGATGCAGGACTTGAAAGTGGAGTGGTGTGGTTGGAATTGTCGGATGTTTCAATGTCCATCTTATTTTTAGAATACACCGTACTTTCCCTTGAAACGACGGCTTATTTGCTGAAGTGTTGAACTTATTCAAAACCCCAACAATGTCACCCTCTTCGTCCTTGAAGAATATTTTGTATACCTGTTGTTGTCCCTGGTATAGTGCCGCATAACTTTGATCGATGGGATACTGACACGTCGCAAATGTATAATGACATTAATTGTATCTATCAATGACGCTATCTGATATGAATATGGCAAGGAAGAACACTTAAAGCACACCTTAAAACCGCGTTCCTCTATAGTTACCTTTCTGGAAACTTTCTGGCGAACATCGACAGTATGACAACAGCGCTGCTCAAAGCGGATGGGAAGCCATAATTTAAATGTTTCACAAAATATTGAATGTTATCAGCCATCTCAAAGACTGAGCATGTATGCTGGTCACCATAATAAATTATCAAGGCGATATACTTAATAAGGGCAACATGGGAGCAAACTCGCTTCTTTCTATATCTAGACAGAAATCGTGTTGAATGAGTTTGAGAACAGAGGTAGCAACTAGTGACAGTTGAATTGGCGATAGACCTAGTAGACGCCGTGATTATTATTATACAGATAATCGAAAAAATACTAAAGAAGTAGTTAGACAAGGCTGCCGTAATGCTACGTAGTCTTGTAGATTGACAGTTTACTTGGTGACATGCAGTGAAGATTGTCGTTGGACATGGATGTTTGGTAGTTCGTATTTTATTCACCAAAGTTTTATAATTCGCCATTAAAGATCCCAGGCCTTGATAATATGTTCTAACTACAGGATATCAGGTTAGCAGACGATGCTAACAATATTGACAAAACGCCTTGAACCTCACAGCTCGTATATACATGCCATAGCTTACATATCAAATAGTCAGTACAAAGCGTAACAATCAAAATCGAAGGAAGTATAAGTAGAATACGAAGAAGAATTCATATTCCAGGGAAGTTCAGTGCACATTAAGGCTGCAGATGTAATAAGGCCCATCATCATCGATAACTGAGACAGGTAATTTAAAAGAAGAAGATCAATGGACCGATTATATGGTTTTATAATGTTCTTATTGTGCCCATCGCCATCTAAACATCAACTCACAGAAGAAGCAAGCCGTGCAGACAGAGTTGTTTAAAATGTCAAAAACCATTCAGTTGTGTTGCCAAAGCCTATCTGAGTACATCAAACATATCCGATACCACCATGCATGATACATAATATTAGAGAGCACAGCAAAATGACGGAAGGCGCTCTATTGCTACCACAGATTACAGGACCGTTGTACACACAGTTTTCCAAAATCTACACGATCCACGTAAGATCTACATGATCGGACGAAATACCATTTATGGTACAAGTGACTACTTTTTAAAAAAATAACAACCATAATTATTTTAAAAAAATATCTTGCAAAATATCTCACTTTATCATTTATGACAGTAAATTGGATCTCTCGCTTAAGTATCATTAAACGCACATGGTAAATATGATTTGTTTTCTCAACGTTTTTACCTTGTGTTAGATAATGTGTCATCCTAGTTGTGGATAAATGAAAAGTGTCAATTATTATTTGTTGATTTACACATTATGATCATAGTTAAATCAAACATGATATACTGTGATATTTTAAACTGCAGAGACAACGGGGGAGGGGTGGCAAATGAATTGTTTCAACACTTTTATTCACTCAAAATAATATTCAAAACCCGTTATGTCATAAACCTGGATTCAATGTATATGGACGCTGTAAATCAACATAAATGCTATTTTTTTGGAATTCAAACGGCATAAATGTATCATGCAATGACATGAGCACAACAAAAGAATATTTATTCATTGTGATATTTGGTCAATTAGAATGTATACACGTATTATACATTTACATATTTATCGTCAACTAGTTTCTTATGTATTAGCCATTTTAGAGAAATTATATATTCATGTGTATATTGACTGATATCCCATTTACTAATATTTAGTTTACCGTATGCAAATAAACCATGCAACAGTGAGCTTCAATATGGTGTTCTGAGTGCGTCTCTCGTGCATGTGATTTTTCATAAGCAAGTGTATACACAAACATTTGTATAGGGACAGGTTAAGAGCATATCTAAATAGTAATAAATTGTGTAATAAAACTTCCTTATTTTCCACTTTACTTTATGCAGAGTTGTAATATTTTGCATTTAATTCCTATCCAAACCAAGCATAACAAGTTAATCTATTAGTAATTTGTCTTTTACAAAGCTGTTATTACCTATTGCAAGTTTATCTAATTTAACATCGTGTACATTTGTCATTGTTCCTGTTGTATATTTGAACATCAAGAATGAAGTGTTTCTTATTTATTGTGTCAGTTATTATTACATATGGCGAAGGACAGGAAACGAGAAAAGAATACCCAGAAACTGAGGATAAAATTGTGATTTTAGAATCTGCAGTATTGGCCTTAAGTTCACGATTATCGTCATCAGAAGAGGAAAACGCTGTTTGGAGAGAACGATCAAGCTTAATTGCAGGTAATATTGCAATTGCTGTCAAAATATTTTAGCTTTAATTTTCAATCTAAGTGTCATTTGTGTTTAATTATACAATCATATTTTGAATGATGTAATATACGTACGTATATAACTGTAAAGTAAAGCAATTATATTACCATTTATGGTTTGTTAAACGAAAAAGAGATGTTACGACTGTAGAATATTTCAATTGAAAATAAAAAATGTCATATAGATGCTTTTACTAGAATATTTCACAGGTTATTAGTATGGTTGAGTGTAAATGGGGCCATTTACTAAAGAAATACACATTTTCATTAACATTGTGCATGTGTAATCAAATCTTATTACTTCGTGAAGAACGACTTGATACAACAATAGAAGGAAAAGAGAACAAAAAGTATAAAAAGGTAGCATATAGTAGTTATACATGATTAATTGAATTACTCCAGACGAGTACATGTATAAATGTAAAATGTAGTGTAAGTATAAGGGCAGGTTTTATTTTCTCGCTTTCCAGAAAATGAAAGAAACATATGTTTTATGCATAATTTCTACTCTGATGGTTCTATTTGTCTTAATTGTTTTACAAACGAACGGCTGACAACAACATAACAAGAAAACGCGGCATTCCTGGAACAAGTTGCAACATTGGAAGGTTTCCAATGAGATTTCCTGAAAAATGTATAAATATGTATGAATGTTTACATGGCTTTACATCGAAATGCTTCTATGTCAAACACTGTTTTAAACGAAAACCTAAAATAAACAATAGGTTGCATTTAATCCGCTTCATATATTCATAACTTGATAATGCAAAGTTTCTATTGTAATAATTTTATATTTCCTTAATTTCTTACTTAAGAACGGCTGACAACAGCAGAAGAAGAAAACTCGGCATTACAAGTACAAGTTGCAACATTTGAAGGTATCTTATAATATCCATTTTTGATTACCGTTCCTACACAAGAGGCAAATGTGTTAATGTTTAGTTATTGAGAAATCATTCGATCGATTTTAGTAACGAATTGGCTTATTAAAGATTAAAAAATCAAGAGAGGTCCTTTGGAAGATGTCAAAGATCAATTGAATTATTATATGCTTTTATCATTTTCTCATTGTGCCCTTTGTCATCGAAACGATAACTCGCAGAAAAGGCAACCCGCACAGACAGGAGTTGTAGAATATTTCAATTGAAAATCGACATTGTAACATATATGCCTAAATAAGAATATTTCACAGGTTATTATTTTGGTTTATCATCAATAGGTCTGATTACTAAAAAAATAAAAAAATTAAATTATCATTGTGCAGGTTTAATCAAATGTTATCCCTTTGTGAAGAACGACTTGAAACAACAGAAAAAGGAAGCAAGAACACAATTATTATTATATAGTAGCATATAGTAGTCAAACATGATTGATTGAACTACTCCAGACGAGTACATGAATAAATGTAAAATGAAGTGTAGATTAAAGGGCTGGTTTAATGTTCTCGCTTTCAAGAAAATGATAGAAACATATCCTGTTTTATGCATAATTTCTATTCTAATAGTTCTATTTGTCTTGTTTGTTTTACGAAAGAACGGCTGACAACAACCGGACAAGAAAACGCGGCCTTCCAAGAACAAGTTGCAACATTGGATGGTATCCAATGAGTTTTCCAGAAAAAAAATGTGTCAATATGTATAAATGTTTACATTGCTTTTAAGTCGGAATGCTTCTATGCCGGACACTGTTTAAACGAAAACCAAAAGTAAACACTCTTTTGCATTTGTTATGCTTGATATATGTATTTCTGGATTGCGCTTAGTTTTCTATTCTAATAATTTTATATTTCTTTAATTTCTTTAAAAAGAACGGCTAACATCAGCAGAAGAAGAAAACTCGGCCTTACAAGTACAAGTCGCAACATTAGAAGGTATTTAATAATGTCCATTTATGATAACGTGAGGCAAATGTGTTAATGTTTAGTTGTTGAGAACTCGTTCAACCGATGTAAGTAACGAATTGGCTTATCAAAAACTATTGATTATTTATGTTCAATGCATATCCATACAAATGGTATTCAATCAATGCAATCCAAATTGAAAGTATTTAATCTATCGATGTCATTATCTATTGAATCAACCATCGTGTATTGATATTGAATTAGCATGATATGTGTACACACATATCCAAACAACACAAATATAAAATACAGTTGTTATCTGTATGGTATGAGAAAACGGCGAATCCATGTATTTTTTCGTTAAAACGTGTATGTATGCTTTCAACTTTCACTAAAGTGTTCTTGTACATATAAACATGTATTATGTCTTGTTCATATGCATTAATATTATAGATATAATATTATAGAAGGTATAGATACAGTGACGCGCGATTTTAACCCGACAAAATTCTTATCGGTTATCATTTATCGTTTATCGGTTATCGTTTTGCGGTTATCGTTAATCGTTTATCGTATATCGTTCATCGTATATCGTTTATCGGTTATCGTTTATCGGTTATTGGTTAGCAGTTGAGGTTAGCGGTTGTGGTCAATGGATTTTGACGAGTATACATGTCTGCTTTTAGTTTTTTTGGTTTTGCATAAATGAGGCCTAATGTAAACACGGCTCATTGAAACACTGTACTTGTAAATTTGGATGGGTACCCCAGTGAATTAAATGAAATTGTCGCATGCCTATTTTAATATTCTCAATAGTCACACAGTATGGTGAGGTAGATGAACGCTTTATACATCCAATGTGTTTGATAATTCGGATATTTTCTTGATAAAGTTCAATTAAATTAGGACAAACTTAACAATATAACCATCTCCTCACGGGTGGCTTCAATCTTGCAAGACTTTTCAAATCTTCAATTTGATGATGTTAAACAAGTCATAACGACATCTTCTTGATATTTGATGTCCTTGGTCCTTCAACGTATTCTTAATTAGAGGTAGGTGATTTGAGGTAGAGTTCCCATCATCTTTCATATGGATAGCAGCTTTTCGCAACTCATTTGATAGTCTAGGCATTCTAGTGGTTATGACAAGCACTCACAGTGAAGCCCTTTACATACCACACATAAATATATGTTATCGTTTATCGGTTATAGTTTATCGGTTATCGTTTATCGGTTATCGGTTGTGCGGTTAAAGTTTATCTTTTATCTTTTATCGGTTATCGTTTTTGCGGTTATTGGTTATCGTATGTCGTTTCAGTTGATGGGTTAGAAATGCGAGCGAATGTATAATCCCCATTCGTGCTCACATTCCAATAGTTGTAATCATTATTGAAATATCGAATATTTTTGTTTTATTTAATTATTAATCAATTAAGCAACGTAGACACAAAGTATCATCAAATTGAAATTATATTAGTGCATACTATTACGGTTTGTAACTTTTGAATCGGTTCTCAATCAGTTGCATGGATCAATTATAGAATCAACGACGTACTCCGATGGTATTTTGTACTTACACTTCTGTTCCGATATATTACAAACCCTCTTTATATCATATAACATAGTCCAATTTTCAAACAGAATTAATATAATTAATCGCAATTCGCAATATGTGATATTCTATTAAATTCATTGTATATATTTTATTACCAGTGTTCTTTATAAATCCATCTTTATCGAAAACATATTATAATTCTAACAGATAGCAGCCCTGCCATCGCCTTCACGGCCCGGGCCCAAAGTGGTCTTCATGAGTACGCTCACGTCGACGCTGTGATCTTCTCAACCATCATCACTAACATCGGCGGCCACTATGACTCTTCCACCAGCACGTTCACCTGTCCCGTAGATGGCACCTACTTGTTTGCCGTGAACTTTGTATCGGACATGTATGAACAAATGCATGCTGACATAGTGAAAGAAGGCGTTGCGTTAGTTCTAGGATATGCTGACGGCAACAGGGGCGCGTTTAGCACTGGGAGTGCCATGGGCATCACTGCATGCAGCGCGCAGGAGCAGGTATGGGTGTCAACAGGCGGCACAGGTTTAATGCGAAGTGACCGTTCTGGTCACTTTTCCGGATTTCTTTTGTATCCAGGTGTTTGAATTTTTATATCATCTTCTTTTTCAAATATAGAACAAGCTCTATGCTATTTCAAAAACTCATAAAAATTATGCAACTTATTCATATACTTAATAAAATATATTGCTTATCAATAAGACTCGTTATGCCTTTATGCATATGCAGAATATCTTTTGTCTATGCATAAAATAGTATCGATGTTGAATCCACATAATCAATCCAGATCTGAATATAAATACTAATTTTGATTTTGAATAAGTAATTTCAAACTAAATAATAAACTTATTTTAATTTTGAATAAGTAATCTTGAATAATTAAGGTTATTTCAGTGCTATGATTCTATCAATTAAGAGTTTCATATAAGCTATTGTTGATTTTTTGATGGTACATACCTCTTAGAGGTATATAAGTTGATCTTTTGGTCTGTTTAAGGAGAAATACTTTAAATGTTGACATTAAAAACATATATAGACATAAATGCGTGATGATAACAGTTTGTAATTTACTGCTTTTGATATGTCTACTTCTGATGAAACGAAAAAAAGAGTAAAATAAATTGTCTATGTATGCACAATGCTATCGTTTATCGAAATTATAAAATATATTTCATGTGAAATAAATAAAAGGCAACAGATTTTATCCCGGTATCTTATGCAATACTTTTATTCAAAATAGCAGCGTGATTCTCTTTATTACACCATGATATCAAAAATATATTCCAGCAAAATCATATGGCAAAGCATACTAACGTTTTGGCCAGAAAACGATTTTGACCCTAAATATTTTCTTTATTTACCTTGCAATTTTCCATGTTTTCTGCAGCATTAAAAACTTCTGAACAACGAGGTTTTTTTTGCTAAATTTTAAGCAAACGAAAAATAATTATTTCTTTTTTTTAAGGATTTTGTTCTGATTTTGATACATAGATTACCCTGTTCTCTTTTTTACTTCGACATATATATAGTTTTCTGATCAATGTGTGTCACTTTTTCCGAAATAATTTGACCATTTCTGTCAGGCCTTGTCAAAATTAATTGGCTCAAGAGAAATATCGACCTTTGTTCCACGGTCGTCACTGAGCACCCTGCTATAAATTCTCGAAATTGGCAAAAACATGAGCCAAGTTTTAGCCGTAAAGATGGAGCTTCAGATAGCTACAACCTTTTGACCGTTAACACCACACTTATCGAGGCTATCCTGAGAAAGATGTGCTGTAAGGGCGCACACTGATGAAGGACTGGAAAGGGGAGTCGTATGGTTAGAATTGTCGGATGTTTCTATTTCCACTTCATTTTCAGAGTATGCCGGACTAAGCTTGCCCGCAAAGTCTTGAAACGACGGCTTTGCAGAGGTGTTGAACTTATTCAAAACCCCAACGATATCACCCTTTTCATCCTTGAAGAATATTTGGTTTCCCTGCTGTTGTCCCTGGCTATAGCGCCGCATAACTTTGACCAATGGGATACTAACACGTCGCGAACGCATACTGGCTGTTTCACTGTATCCGTCAATGACGTCATCTGGTATCACGTGATGCAAATACTCGTGGTAATGACCATGCGTGTGTTTCTTACGATACCTTATATGGTAATGTACGAATGACAGTATCAGTAACAGCATGAGTATTGCTGCTAAGAGTATATGAGGGATAAGAAGAGTGGCTTCAAAATCCGTGTCATCAGCATAGACTTTGGCAGCGTCCTCTTTTGTAGAATTTGTAGGTTCTGGATAATGTATTGGCATGGTTGCCACGCGGTTTGGGTAGATATCCATTGATTTGCGTTGGAACACACTGCCCAAACAAGTTGATATCCGAATTGAAAGAATCTTAAAACTGTTACATGAAATGGTACAACAATGGATGTTACGTATAGTATTTTATCCAAATAAAAGCATTTTAATTTGTTCAAACATCAAAAAGTATTTGATAAAGTAATACAATACATAAGCGAGTTATCTTTGATAATAACATTAAATGCCGTATCATCTTGAAATAAATTGATATTTATTAAATCAGTTCGCGAATCGAATTTCGAATAAATATTGATATTAAGATAACATCTTCAATAACATTGGATTTATGCTTGTGATATACATATGTTAGATTAAAACATATGACGGTTGTTGTATCCACAGTGCAAGAATGATATTTCGTATCAAATAAAAAAAGGTCTTGAACTATTGAAATATTTCATTTTTGTCTATAACCATTTTTGTGAATGCAAACAATATATAATGAGTAACTGTTTTTAGCTGTAATTGGCATAATTACATGTGTCTGTTTAAATCTTAATCCAAGATCATTAATATCAGTCAATAAACAAACATCAATAATAATATCCAATATGCCCTTCTCTAAACTCACACAGTGCCTTAAACATAAACGTGATTTGATATAGTGTTAATTCCTCGATCCACTTCCTATATAGCCATGGCGGAACGACATTAATTTGTCACATGCGATAAAAACGAAGAGGAAAACTAAAGCTCTCTCTCGTCGTAATATCTAAAGCGCCATAAGTGCCTGTTTTTAGGAGTCCATATAGTAATGGCAACCCATGAAAAACGAACGTTTTGTTCTGTGTAGGGCAAATTGAGATTGTATTATGTTTTCATTTTAAGTTGTTTTTCCTTTATTGACATATGTTTACTGTTCATAATAGCTTCATTAGGAATATCCATATTTGCGATGCGTTCTTAATTTTATAAGAGTTGATCTATTCGGTTTAATTATCTATTTCTTATTAATCATAATAAATTCACTTTTAACGCGACTATTATTCCAATAACGTCATATCTTACCACAAAAGAGCCCAAGCATATTTGGTTAGCTCCAAAAACATGCATTAGTCGTCAATATGTATCGATTCATACTCTTATTTCAAAATAACTTCTCTTTTATTCAGTAACAAATATTTATGTCGCTCCATATAAAGTGGTTTTAGTCCTGATGGATGGCATAGATGGAGTGATCAAGCATTAATATGTAGATTCAAAATAATAAGGTCAGATACATTTAAACAAAATTTATCTATAATTTCATTCGTTCTTTTTTGTTAAACGGTACATGGTTGTCATTACGTTTATAAATTTAATTTGGAATCTGAGGTGTTGAAAAACGGCGGGTTGCACTCCGCGGTATTAGCGTAAGCCGCGCTTGTATAAACTATAGCTGAACCTTTGAACATTGTGAACATATTTCGAACGTTTTCGAACATTTCAAATTCTTGGAC
>LQRL01040954.1:12764-26327 GCA_001703475.1 Hydroides elegans
TTCATGAATGAGATATGTATGAAACAATTTCAATGCATGAAACAATTAACTTTTCATGAAACAACTGAAGCTTTGCATGAAACAACTGACACTTTGCATGTAAGAACTGGCTCGAGTGGCAAGCTATCCTGTCTAGCAATACGGCACTATAAATAAGTAAACCCAATTTCATCTCTAATTGCAAAATTGCAAGTTCGTGATTGCGCTCCACTTTAGCCTTTTGTTACAGATAGAGCTGTCTCTTGGTGACTGTTACAGCTAAAAAGTCTCCGCCTTTTTCGTGAAATTGGATCATTATGGTTTAATGGTCTAGGCATGAGTTTTACACTTCATAGGGGTTAATTTATAGAATGGATGTAGATGGAATTTTAGTTTAGATAGATCTATAAAATGTGTTTTCAGTGGTGAGTTCATGCCGTGTTTCTCTTAGTCGTTGCGACAAATAACGCGAGAACAAATAACGCTACGCAACGGCTTATGACGTAGTTATAACTTCACTTACGTCAACGCAAAGATCACATTTATGAGCTTATGTAAAAGCTTATCTCGTTTTTTTCATGTACAGAACGCAGAGGATTCGAGCTTTTGAGAACTTATTATATTACTTGCGCACGCAAACGCGGCAAACGCTTATACTTCACTAATTGAAACATAAATTACTTATTTCCTTAAACGAATCAACATATCTTTTTTTAATCGACCTGCTCATTAGTTATAAAGTAAAAAAACGCTTATTATTATAAGCTTACTTTATTTTTGCCAGTTGCCATTCTTTCACAAACGGTATAATATATCTTAGAAATTGGCAGTGTTTACTATACATTCGACTTTTAAATATAAGAAAATGTAAGCAAATGTCTTGTGGTTGAAACAGTTTTCAATTATTTTGAACCTTCATATCCAACTTCAACGCAAAACGTGTCCTGTTTATTCTCGCGATATCGTCTCGTGGGAACGCGAATTCGACACTAACGCTGGCAATCGAGTTATCTCTTCGTTTAGCTCCCTCCATTACTGTCAACTCCCTATCACACAGATGACCGTTATGTGGGGTAAGGACCATCTACAATTCAAAATAGAAGGCAATCCCCAATGTGTGCAATTACCGTTTCAATATATACGAGTGTTATATGCTTGCATGAAACAAACTTGAAAGCATAAACGTTTTCCGATATTACAACAACATATTATCTCGTTGGAGGGTGTGTTAATATTCAAGCTAATTTCGAAACAGAACTATGTGCATTTTAGTATATTATGATTACTCAAACTCGGTATATTACGTCAAAATCGGATTCATTGTCATAACTTGCTTCACTATGAAAATAATAACAAAGGGTTGTGTATAATTAAGCTTGCTTTTCATCAAAATGGCCTACTGAAGAAGGACTGAAAATATTAGTAGAAGATAACGCGGCTATACAAGAACAAGTGATATCATTGCAAGGTATCTTACTTACATGCTTTTATGAAGCTAGAGGAGCAATGCCATAAATTTAAAATGTAGTGTTTGGTTGTTGGAACATCCTGTATAAACTCAATATATATTTATATTTTATCAATCATATCATAATAGGTTTTATAAAGTCATTTATAATATAAGTATGTGAAATGCATATAAAACATATCCATAAAACATGGGTATAAAACGAGAATTATTTTGCCTATAGTTTAATCATTTAGTTAGTTTCATTATCACTAAAATAAATCAATAATTAAGTTAGTTTCATTATCACTAAAATATATCAACGTACAGATATTAAAGTGGCACAGGGAAAATGATGGATACTTTCGGAAACGGGCGCGAAAAGAATTTTCAGAAGAAATCCATGATCAAATATATTAACTTGACACAAGTTCATCATTCACATTTACAGATACCACTGTTGCAATCGCCGCCTTCACAGCCCTGTTCACGATTAGTGGTACTCATCAGCACTCTGATGGGGACACAGTGCTTTTCTCTGACAGTATAACTAACATTGGCGGTCACCATAACACCTTCACCAGCAATTTCACCTGTCCGGTGAATTGCACCTAACTGTTTGCCATGAATTTTGTATGAGGCAGTGAAGAATAAATGCGTGTTTACATAGTGAAAGAAGTATCTGCTTTGGTACCCGCATTGGGTGATGATATTCGCGGCGCTCGCAACTCGGGACGTGCCATGGTCATCACCAACTGCAGTGCGCAAGAGCAAGTGTGGGTGATGTGCTACGGTCCAGGACATATATATGTAGGTACTCAAAACCATTTATTTCTGGGGTCCTTTTGTTTTCAGGTGTTTGAATTAAAAATATGTTTACAAATGACACTTAACTGCAATCCTAATCATATGTATTGATTATCAATAAGACTGATTATGGATATGCAAAAATCCAGATCTCATTCTGAATATGTATTGAAACATATTTTAATTGTGAGTGTAGTTTTCCCAAACATAATGCCAATAATGCGAATAGTTTATATGTCTCCCTGAATGTGCTTTTAAAATGGCCATTGCATTAATATTTGCAAAGTATATGTTTGTAATAGGCCGTGTTGGCCAAAAGCTGGGCTTAAAATTGTGTGTGCAAGATATGTTCGTATGTTCGTGGTTGTGAATGTATATATTTTCAGTTACATTTCCTGAATAAATGTTGATATTCCATCGAAAAATATAGTAGAATATGGTATTCCTTGATGAATATATGATTAATATTATAATAATACTTCATGTTTTCAGGAAAATACCGTAAAATATTTGCCCCGAGGGAGATCGTTCGAGAGGGACCGAAGGCGAAGCCTGAGGTCCCTCCCGGGCAGTTTCCCGAGGGGCAAATATTTTACGGTAATTTCCTGAAAACATGAAGTATTATTTTTAATTGAAGCTTTTTGTGTTTATATTCTTAAATTGAGATGATTAATATGACCAAGCGCACTGTTCAAAACCAAAAAATATGGATTTTCTTAAAGCGTCCAGCGACATGCCACCCGGGAGGGTAACGTTAAGAATGAAAATTACGCAATAGATGCGATTACGTATGAAAATTTGCTTTTAGACGTAATTATTGCGTCATCGTAAAAATACGGCAAGTGGAAAGCCCTGTGACGCGTCTTATGTTTTCTTTATAAAAACAACGTCAAGCATGAAATAAGTATGTATACAATTTTATTTCATGGGTACATGCATGCAAAAAATATGTAGGTATATAATTTGATGTTTAAGTATATTTATGAGAGACAACACTTTATATGTTGACGTTCAAAACATATATAAACATGCAATGCATTATGTGTGAAAAAATGTAATTAACTGTATATTTATATCGCATTTGATATATCATTCATGAAATAAATAGTAACAATTATATCTTATATCCTATTATTTACTATGCAATACTTTTATTAATAAAAAAATCCTACTTTTCTTATATACACAAAAGATATATAAGATCTGTTTCCAGCGAAATCATATAGCACAACCTACAATATTGCAACGGACTGTTTATAGTTAACACCCCACTTATTTATGATTTCATGAGCAGTATATGAGCGCACACTCGTGAAGGACGGGATATTGAAGTCGCATGAAAGTTATATTTTACTACGTATAATTTATACTAAGTTTTCGTTTATATGTTGACAATATTTGTTGATTTTCCAATAACATATACCATCATCGCAATCGCCTTTTCCAGTCATCATTCAGCTTGGCGTAACTCATAACATACATTAATGGCGATTATTTGTCAGCCAAGAGTAGTGGTGTTTTTATAGTGAAGATGGGAAGAAAATTCAGCTTTCAATCGAAACAGTTTTTTTAATTGAAAATCAGTCGCGTGCTATGTAAATTGTTTAGGTAAACTAAGCAGGTAATACATAAACAATTGATGAACGAATTTTGGTATCAGAATAAGATATTCATTCCAATAAATAACTAACTAGAATTCGTATGTGGAGGTCTTACTTTTCTGAAGCTATGAATTCGTTAGAGTGGGAGTTGGATGCATTAGTGCCTTGATGCATCATACAATTGCTTGTCAGAAATTGATTATCAATATAATATGAATATATGGGATACCTTATGAAGGTTCAATATTGTTAGGTGTCTATTGTATGAAGAGGTCAAATTGGAGGCATCAAAGCCGAAGGCTGAGTGCACCGACCTCTGAGTGCAATTAACACCTACCAATATTGATTTTAATGTTGTATTCCCTTTATTATATGGAACACGGATAAAAACTGTTTCTTAATTTTTTGCCATGTTATAATGGGCGATATTTTAAATCATATTAACATTCAGGGTAGAATATCCTGCTATATGTGCGTCAGTTTGTCATATTGACTCGAAACACCCGACACATTAACACTCGACTCATTATCTACTGAAACCCAAAAATAATCCTAAGAGCGGTATAATTTGTTAATACAATATTGTGTATGTGAAAAAAACACTTTAAGGTACTCATTGAAAGCGTAAAACGTGTTTATCATCTGGCACTTTAAGACAAAAAACAACTATTTAATATAGAAATAATGCTTGATAACTATATGTAAAAAGAAAACATAGGTAAACAGTTCCGTTGAACACTCCGTAACCAACTAAAGAAAAGACCGATGACCATGTTTTGTCAGATTCACACCAATAAGTGAACAGGATTCGGCCCCGTAGTTTATCACTGCACTTTGGAGTGTAGTTACATCTCTTTTACGTGTATTTAGTTCAATGGGTATTAATATAAAAAAGGAATGGTATGTTTTAATAATCTTTAAACAGCTTTGTTTTCATTTATTATCCTGCAGTAGTTTTCTAATTTACATGTATCTGGCGAACACAATAGGTTGCATATAGGTGAATCGGTAGTTTAACAGTGATTATACACGCTTTTCTTTCAAACTAGCACATTGTCTTCATAATTGATCAATTTATACAACTGTTTCACATTGATACCTCAGCATGCATCAGTTAATCATCACTCACTTTCAAATAAAAACAACCATTAATACGCTTCTAGGCGCCAGGCCAAGTACTTAATCGAAATTCATACAAAACCCTCATTATCTGATAAGATTTATCGCTTTTTACAAGTATATTATTACAAGGCTCCTATCTAATATGTATCATTAAAGTAAGTTTGATTGTGAATGTGTGCATGCATCCTTTAGGCAGGTTTATCAACTAATTATAGTCAGGATTAATACACAACTGGTTAACAAATAACAGAATCGATTTGGCACAACGTCTTTATGTGTCATCTAGTTTTGAAAAAAACTATTGTTCATTGGATTAGTTATGATCATGACTCTTTGATTAATACATATTGATTACAGTGTCCTAATACTAGATTTTGCAACAATAACATCATGCGAGCATTATGTGTTATCTACTTTCAAGGAAGCAAATAAACTAGACTTATTTCGCTGAACAAATGCAAATTAAAACGTATAAACTGAAATATCAAATTTGAAAACTCTTTTGCTTTTCAAATATTTATATAAACATCACATTAATTGTAAAACAGAAAGACCTGCCAACGTTTGTTTCGTCATTATAAAATCAATATGGTGTACATCACGTTCATTATAGCTGTACTTGTTTCAAATGTAGGTGCACAGGACACAAGAAAGGAATACTTTGAGGCTGAGGATAACATTATGTCTTTAGAACGTGCAGTTTTGGCCATAGATACAAGACTGTCGTCCACAGAAGAAGAAAACGTCGTGTTAAGGGAGCAATTGAGTGCACTGAAGGGTAATTAAGCTATTATTGTCGTATACTATTATTCAAATAAATCATAAGGTTGATGCTCAAATGCTATGTTTTAAGTCATTTACTTTCATTAAATATTTCTATTTATATTTAAAGGTTTCCTCTATATCTTAAACTTGAAATGCATATTACATTTAACGCCAATTTTATGAATAGGAAGTGTTTGGTTAATATATTTGCTTCCGCACAAAAACTATGGAAGTTATTATTTAAGATAGATAAATCCGCGTAATTTACAATGCCATTTTAAGAGTTTTCTAGACTAAAAGCCTCAGGCAATTATAATCTCAATGACAATTATATCGATAACAAAAAGAAGGGTTAAGCTATCGGGAATATCTTCTTTCTTGTATATATTAATTTGAACAAAGCAACTATTACAAATGATTTAACTAACGCATTTTACAATCTAATGTATCAAATATTTCTAAAGTAAAAAGTTACGGTGAGATAAATTCCCATACAACGCTATGTAATTTGCGGCCAAACAACAAAACATCCATGGCTACTATTTGTATTCTGTTGAAGTATAACCAAATGCAAACATTAATTTATGAATTATTTTTAAGATTACACGAATTGTATACCGTTTACTTATTCGCGGTTCGTATGAGCCCAGCTCACACAAACTACATTAAAAAGTACTTATTAAGCTATTTTAAGTGATGAATAAATAAATTGCTTGTCCCTCTGCATACAGTTGAGAAAAGGTACTTGAATCAATTCAATTTATTAGTCTTAAATAATATATAATCTGGTTATAACGTTTACTTTTTGCCTCTGTATTCTTTAAGAACGTCTGGTAATAACAGAAGATAGCAACGCGGCTTTACAAGAAAAGGTCACTTCATTGGGAGGTATCGTTTAAGTTTCTTTCTTTATTAAGTTTCTACGGATTAATATTTGAGAATACGTATGGTTTTGGAATATGGTTCGTAAGCATATTTCGTGTTATTATACCAAAAACAATATACAATAAAAATGAATATGCATTCTATCATAGCTTTTTCACTTAAATGAAGATATTCGTGTTTAAATGATATTCTACAAAATAAAACTCGGTTGCTCTCCGCCGTTAAAAAAAATAGTGCGTAATTTGAGACTGCTTTACTCTAAGTGGTCAAGTGATAAAATCGAGTGTGTAACCTTTGCAGCGGTTTACATGGTTAATATAAGCATTGTACTTGATGCAGTAAACATAAGTGAGAATAAAATGTTGATTCTCATTTTATGTCAGCTCATCTCCAATTTATTTTACTGTTTTTGCAAAGTATTTTATTTGTGGGGACATAAATCAGACATATGTCAAAGGCTTTTTATATACCTTTTTTAAAGTGTGGCTTGTATGTTATGGTTTGTGATCAAAGAGCCACGGATAACCGAGACTAAACTTGCTTTAGGTATAGATAACACAAACGGAAATAAAACCATTGTTTGTGTGACAAAGCTAGATGTCCGATATATAATAACATCGGGGGCATTTAAAAACAGTTTAAGATCAAAGTTAACTTGATGGTTACACGTTTTCGACCGACCGCCACCAACATATGTATTTGCATATTTTTTCTTTAAAATGCATTGTATCGAATAACAGTTTTAATTCAAAATGCTTTAAACTATGATGTAAGTGAATTCTTAATTATTAAAACATTTCATTATCAGCTGTTATCAGCTATTTATGTATCGTCCAATAAATTAGAACAATAAACTATCGGCTACTATGAGATCCGAGGTATACGTTTGGTATTGAGTAAATGCCCGGGAAAAAAGACAGTGTAAATGTTAACTAATGGATCATAATAGCAATCGCATTTATTAGAATTGTTATTAGAATATTAAGATTATTTGTTCTTAGTGTATGTGTTTGTAGAAAGTTGCACCATTTATTATGTTTGTGCTGAATTTATTATGTTTGTGAGTTAGTTCAACATCTGACAGTCAGCGGAGCAATAATAACCGGACTTGCGATCCCGTAGTATGGGATTTATGATTTGCAACGTCGGAAAGAGTATTTGTTTTGGCCAGCGATTTATTTAGTGGATAAAATGCTATTATATGGATATACAGTCCAGAGTGGGTTCAGTTATCGCAAGGTTTGCTCAAGTTTTCCCAATTAGTGTATATCTTTTCTTGTTAAGTGTTGAAATAATGGGGTGTAAAGTTAAGATACAATAAAGTTATTTCAGGTCTTGCTATAAATAATAACGAATGATAATTTTGCGATGATTGTATACGTACCCTTAACACATTTTTCTACATTAATTATATCGCTGAACCTTTTTTCAAATGTTTCTTGACCTTATATCACTACTTATCAACCTAAGTCAATTGAGAAATAGAAACAAATCACTGCCATTGATATGGAGGTAGCAAAACACATTTAATATGTTAGGTCTATGTATTGGTAGGAAACTGGTAAATACAAGCGCAGTTAACTTTGCAAACAAAATTTATACAGTGTCGCATCAATTTCAAATGTGGTCGCGCAATTATCTTACTTTTGTAGGCATGAAGCAAGTATCAAATACCTTTGAAGAATCTAGTTTGATATATTATTTTCCTTATCGGAATTGGGCATTGTGTTGGACGATTGAAAGATTTCATTTTGGACCGAAATCCCGCAAGAGGGAAGCATACTACCATGATATTTGACAAAACAAGCTTAGAAATAGTTGACATACACTCTCACTCAAAAGGCATGAATACCTCGTTTATCAAATAATACTTATACTAATATTAATGCTTAACATCGGGTGAGCTATAGTTGCTAAAAGTGCTTAGAAAATATTGATTTTATATATTTGATATAACGATTAATAAATGTTGAAACAAGTTTATCCAGTAAGAAATGGTATGAAAAGGGGTGGTGTATATTCACGATCTCCTAAATCAAGAAGGAAAATGGTTATCATTTGACCGATTACAAAATAAATCTAATATCAAAACACATTTCTTAAATTACATAGAGGCTGTCAATGCGGCTTAAACTGCATATACCGACAAACATGCCCATATACTAGAGATCAGGCCTAATATCAATTTTAAATCAGCTATATTTTTACTTAAGGACGGTAATTAATTCAATATCAAAAAGCTAAAGTTAAGATCGTTATAAATATGTTATGACCAATAAAGTTGAATCTCCTTATTCTCTGAGCCAATGGCTTGAGAACTTCAAGGTAGCATACGAAATAGCTATGAACAACATGAAAATATGTCAAAATTTGGCAAAATGTTATCCTCATCAATTCACAATAGTTAAATTGACAAAATTGACAATTACTTAAAAATCTTGACTAAAATTCATTCAAATTAAATGCTCTCCATGGTGATAATTCCTTTTTTAAATAAAGATGCCGCCGCTGCCATCGCGTTCACAGCCCTGGCCCCGAGTGGTAATCATGAGTACGCTGCAGGCGACATCGTGATCTTTTCGCACACCATTACTAACATCGGCGGTCACTATGTCTCCTCAACCGGCATCTTCACCTGTCCCGTAGATGGCACCTACATGTTTGCTGCCAATTTTTTATCAAGCTACGGAGAAAACATGATTGTGCGAATAGTAAAGGACGACTCGATTTTAGTTGGAGGATATGCAGATGACATCGAAGGTGCGTACAACACTGGAAGTGTTATGATCATCACTGCATGCGGCGTACACGAGCAGGTATGGGTGAGATCAGGCGGCATAGGTAAAATGCGAGGTGACCGTTACAGTACCTTTTCCGGATTCCTTTTGTATCAAGGTGTTTGAATAAAGCGCGATCAATTAATATTTCAAAATTATCTTCTTTTTTAATGTGGAACAAACTCTATGATCATTCATAAATTATAGATAATCAATGTTGCCTTATTATAAACTTAATAATATATATGGCTTTCCAATACGACTGTTTATACATATGCAGAATATTTTCATGGCTATAGAAATAAACTGTGTTGATGTTAAGTCCACACAATCAATCCAGGTCTGAATATAAATACTCATTTAAAACCATATTTAATTTTGAATAAGTAATCTTGAATAATTAAGGTTATTTGAGTGCTATGATTCTATCAATTTAAAATTTAATATATGCTATTGCTGATTAATTGATGGTGCATACCTCATAGTGGTATATAAGTTGATATTTTGGTATGTTATAAGAGAAATACTTTAAATGTTGACATTTACAACATATATAGACGTGAATGCGTGATGCTAACAGTTTGTAATTGACTGCTTTTGATATGTCTACTTCTGATGAAACGAATAACAGCTTTTTGTAAAATAAATTTTCTAGGTATTCAAAATGCTGTCGTTTATCAAAATTATGAAATATATTTCTCGTGAAATAAATAAAAGGAGACAGATTTTATCCTGGTATCTTATGACGATTCCATAGTTAAGTACATTACTTTTTAACGAAGGTATTAGTATTCAGATTGACAGGTGGTTAACCACAGACGCAACATTTTGGCAATAAATTTAAGGATAGAAAGAGAGTCCTGTTTTAAAACTATATAACTATAGCCAGATTGTCTCACCATGTTTCCAGGACATTCAATAATGTTGTCGTTATGTACGTTACACAAATGGACATAGGTTTTTCGCACTTAAAAGGAAGTCGCTATATTTAAGATAGATAAGATAAGATAATTTTTTATTGGGTTTGCAATGCTTTTGCATTGAATTGGTTTACAAACTAAAACATGCATACATAAAACAATATACGAATAACAATGATAATAAGTTATAATATGATTTCGCTATAGTTTAAAGTAATACTGATACAACAACAATACTGACAGCTTAAATATAATAATATTCACGTATTGCACTTTCTAACGCAAAATGGCACGAATGAGTTTTTATATCATTCGGTTCTTGTCTTTGGCTGTTCGTATTTGTTCGTTTTTCTTAAATTGTAAGAGCTAGACTTTCTAACCGGAGAAAGTAGACTAAAAAGTTTATTACCCGGGTTTTTCGAGTTCTTTAAAAAAGGATTGGCATAAAATCATTCTTCGATCGTGCAGGGTGATTTGCTCAACAAAGGACGTTATAGAAACAAGACCCTGCTGAATTGGTTGAGTGATGACTTGGTATTCTTATAAAGAAATTAATATTGGGTTGCTATTACCCATTTGCACCAAATATCGTGATTAGTCTGTCAGACTCGCGTTACGTACGTTACGTTATACGTTACAATGTTTTTGCAATTCTTCCTATTGCTTACAACTTTGTCTTTTGCGATTTTTATTGCTACAAATTTAAATACATTGGTAATAATAGATAATGTAACGATAAATAATGCATGAATTATTGAGAAAACGACGAATTTTCGAAAATGTTAACTTTTTGAATGATTTTTTCCTAAAATATATTGTGTGTAATTTTTATCAGATTACCGAAGGACAATGCATGAAATAAGCTTATAATCAGAATTAAACATTAAAAGATAAAAATATTATGTTTTAACAAAGAATTTTAAATTCCTGCATACACCTTTTTATTCCAAATTTCAAAAATTGAGTCAAAGAATGAAAAACTTCCAGTTCCAATCACGGCAGTTATTTTTGGCTCTTTTGTGGCCACTTAGTAAATCCTACATCCTAAATCATTACACACTCATAAATTGCATACAATGCACGTTGCATTGCTATCGGCCAGGAAGGAGTTGAAAATTTGCCAGAAGACCCAATGTATTAAATGTAAAAAAAAATGATTTTTAATAGTGATGCCTGCGATAGAAAATCCCATTTTTTTTCTCTATATCTTGAACATATTATAAATTTGAATATATCCTAATTTAATTCGGGTATGTTTTATGACTTTTGAAAATGCCATAATAATGCATATTTAGAATAGCATATTCAGCGCATAATGAAGGTAAACGGCGTCCTAATAAGTGTGAGGTGTTTTTTTTGTAAAGAAGATGCTTAGTTAAATTATGTTTATCTTTAATATATACAAAGTTTAATGATAAATAGCATCATTATGCATAGATTAATTTATATAATCTTTTATTGTTCTTAATAAATGAAATATACAGATAGTTGTTTTCTTTCTATATTAAGAAAATACCCTTAAGAACAGTTATAATTTACCAAAAGGTAATTTATGATTCATGTATGCATAAAATATATTCACATCACCGAATGTTTTGATTTGATTCTTTTTAACTAAGGACCAAGAGTCCTAGGTTCTATCAGATCAAAGTTAAAAGACTTACAAAACATTTGATAGTGTGGGTTCAAAGTCGATGGTTAAGTCTCTAGACGGATTAATGAATATAAGCTCCTAGATTGATCCGAGTGTATGCCTCTATTGCTTTAGTTATTTTTGAAATGGATAACAAAACCGCCTTTATATTTCCAAATCTTAATAGGGAAAACTATGTTTTAAGAAAAATATGACAATAAAGTTATTAAAGGGCATGACAATTTTTAAAAAATCCATTTCGAAGTTATTAAGTAAATTGCAAATTTACTTACATTTTAATAAATTCATTACTTATCATTCTTAATAACACGATGCTTAATGAATAAATTGCACGTATGATTTATACAATAATCTACCGTTTATTGATGCTTTCAGAAAGAAAATCAATGTTAATAAAATGCGTTTGTCATCAAATATTAGGAGACCAATAGTTTTCAAAGAGATATTCCGGGAAAAAAATAGAAAACATACCGATATAAGACTTGTTTTACAATAGTATAGATTAAAATATAGCTTATGTGATTTTAAAGAAATTCTATCGCAGGCATCACCTTCTATATTAAGCTTTAAGAAAATATTTTGTCTAAAATTTGTAGCATTTCGCCAGTTTATGCTTGCTATGTGCAGCTTTCAGGGTTGTTTACATAGGGATTATTAATCATGCCCTCCTAGGATACGTTGAGGTTTGCTAATAATTAAAAATAACTAAGTGGCCACTGAGTAACTGCCGTGCAATATGCGATGTCCTCGTTCTTTTTACATGATCATGCATATAATATCATATTTGTTATTCTATTATACAAGAGGTATTCAGTTTAATTTTTTTACACTTTAATTGTGCTGTGTAGCCAAAACAAGGTGTGATACCAATACAATCCGTATAACAATAATATGCGTGTGCCCTTTTATTTGTATTATAACTAAGCCGTTTCGATATTCAACAATGCTAAGACATAAAATCGATGAAAAACATGAGGGTACTATTTTGTGCCTTTTGCAATCTGGATCGGGTGTGACACAGATCCAGAGACAACTCAATAGAGATATTTTTGATGTCACTCGAATGACTATTACTAATGTAATCAACGAACATGGAAAAGAACAAGAAATTGCAATTTTGAACAAGACAGAACACGGGGTTAATAGGAGATATCCCAAGGCTATTCCCGATGTGGTCAAGAAGATCCGGACTACGACCTTAAAAACAAACCAAGCCAATATGCGCGATAGTGTAAATAAATTAGGATTGAGTATAGTAACTATTAATCATGTTATTGAACATAACCACATATGTCGAGTTGCAAAAAAGCCGAATTTTCATCACCTTACTCAAGCTAAGGTTGAAAAACGACGGAACTGACATGTTTTATCTAAATCGGAGTTATGGAAAAAGGCGAGTTTATTATGTTTGAGAGTGTCAACAACCATTGCAAATATGAAATAAACGAAACGCGACGCTTTTACTCCTTGAATCATGGTTTGGACTGGAGTGAGTGCTCATGGGAAAACTACCCTTGAGTTTATTGATATGAAGGTGTAGGTGAACTCGGATACCTTTATTCAAAAAGTGCCGGGCCTTTTTTTGAGAAATATTGTACCGCGTTTG
>LQRL01040963.1:8150-18799 GCA_001703475.1 Hydroides elegans
TAAGGAACATAAGGAAAGAAGGTAGTCAAGATAGATAGATACTCGTAGAGTCGGAGATAGATGGATTAAGAGAAAACAAGAGAGGGAGGGCGGGGCAAACGAAAGAAGAAAATGGAGAGAAAGCAAATGAGTAATAAAACAGAGAGAGAGAGAGAGAGAGAGGGAGAGAGAGAGAGAGAGAGAAAGAGGAAAGAAGACATGGAGTGAAAGATAGAAAAAAGAAATGAAGAGAGATATATATATAGTGGGTGGAAGGGAAAGATTACCATATGACAACTCATAAAAAATAATTAAAAAGCATAATGAAAGCAAAAATTATAATGTAAGGTTGAGCCTCTATGGCATAGTTAATAACCTTACTATAAACAAATATTTAATAGACTTCATCGTCATTTATATCTTTGTTCATTTTCAAGATGGTCAACGCCTACGCCGATTTCCTGTTCAACACGGGCTTGTTGGACGAACGACAAAGGGACTACTTTGCGGCTCAAACCAAAATCATCTCGCATCTCATTGAACAGAAGCATTTCGAAAAAGCATTTCAGGTATCAATGCCTCAAAATGATTATTTTGTGATGAAATTTTGACGATTAAGGTTATTTTAAGTGTAAATTGAGCCTTCATTAAAAGTTTTATATTTTTCAGCTAAAATAGTCAACTCAAAATATTATTGGAAATGATTGAATTAAAGTTTTATAATTGATAAAAAAAGATCACATTTATTAAACCTAAACATTTTTGATTAATCTACTTAATAGGTGGACAAATATACATATACTTTGAATCTATTTGCAACTTTAAATATAATAGTTTTGAGATCATAACTATATTGTATCTAAAGTGAAATATCTTATATAATAATCATCTTGTTTTCAGCTCTCAGCGTTAGATATTATACATTTTAATATTTAGAGATTAGAATTCCATGTACTGTATTAAACTGTTCTTAAGGTGATGAACATCGCCTACGGAAAACTCGGCGAGTGGAACGGCAACCTGGATATGTATAACTATTTGCGCACAAAGGTATCACATGACCGTATCATATGACCTTAATTTATATCACGTGATAACTACGCTATTTATCACGTGACTCTTGACTGGCATCCTGTTTCTTTTGTTCACTGTTTTCCTGTTTATTTCGTGAAAAGGTGGGAACTGTGTAACATCAAATTATTATTTTGAATATATGTTTATTGATTTGATATTTATTGATTTGATGTTATTATTCCTCGATCTTTCAATATACATCGTACCTAACATTTAAGCAATGTCAAATTTTATGCACACTTTAGTTATTTTTCATGGATAGAAGATTTTCATTTTAACCCTGCACCCATGGCATTTCAAAATAAATAAATTACATGACAGTTAATCCCATTTAGGCATGGCAGTCTTTATGATCACTCAGGCTATCTAGTGATAATGAAATTCAGGAAAACAGTGACAAAAGCAAAAGGATTTAAGAATATTTTCAGAAGCCATACACTTTTGCTTGTTTGTCTTTAGTTGTGGGATTTGCTTTTGAATGGTGATCAAACCACGACTCCTTCATTTTTCCTGAATTCCACTGGCTGCACCAATTATTACAACTTTATGGAATGTGTGGTACGTAGATAAAACAGGAAAACAGTGAACTGTAATGCTATTATGCTTCATGTTTTAGAGGCCCATTACGGAAAAAAAATCGTCTCATGAAGGGATATGTACAATTTGACCAAAATTGGACTTTTCCTGGACCCATATTCTCCCTTTTCCGTAACATTGACCTCATCCTTACAATTAATAATAAGCAGAATAGGAGGGGGCGTGGTGGGGTTAAGTGAAGAATAGAGGCCTGTTCATAAATTCTAAATGTTGTTCCATATTTTCTCAAAAACATGAAGCATTGCGGTGTTACTTGTATTTACTCTCTCTCTCTCTCTCTCTCTCTCTCTCTTTCGCTTTTTTCGTTGCTTTCTTTCTTTCGTTTTCATTTAACTTCTTTCAATATGCAGCGGCCGTTCAGAGATTTTTTTTTTCAATATATTAATAATTTAAACAACTAAAAGAAAGAATCATAATGAATTGTAAAGAATATGAATAAAATGATATCTGAATCCTGAAAAAAAATAATCTAAGAATTAATCTAACTTGATTATTAAATCCATCAAGCGAATGAAAATGAAGAAAAAAATGGTTCGATTTGCGATAATCAAGTTTAATCCCTTTTCCCTAACACAGAGCCCAGCCAGCTTCCAGTACTACTCCACCTTATTGACGCGTAGTGATACACGGCGCTCGATCCACGTGGGAAATAGGACCTACAACAACGGTGATGCGGTCGAAAAGCATTTGCTCAATGATGTACTGGACACGGTGCTGCCCTGGCTTGAAGAGGCCATGAACCACTATAAGGTTAGTAGGAGGGGAGAAGGGTAATGTTAGAATTATCGGGTTTGAAGAAACAACAGAGCGATCACTTCAAATGATTCAATCAGCCTTCGTGGCTTGAGCGAGTCATGCATCATTAAAAGGTATGAAAAAAGAGAGGGATATGAAATGGATTGAAATTTTAAAGGATGGGGTTGTTTGTGGCGGTTGCATGGTTGAATTTATTTGTTATAAAATAGGCTTTAGAATATTGAACTGTCTGGCTTAATGTAGAGTGTAAACAAAGACGGGGATGAGGCAGAGGTGGGACTAAGAAACCAGTGAAATGAGAATCAGGTTGGAGGGGTGTTAGGATTTTGACAAGATAGAAGTGTCAGATTTTGTTCAATAAAATACATGTGCTCATTCGTTACTTCCCTAATATTAATTATAGTCTACAGTGGACAAGTGAACTTTCCTTAACCGATTAACAAAATTTGTTGATAGAAAATTAGATTTTATCTCAATTTGGCAGGAACTATTTTTCCCTCTCTTGCTCCATCTTATCATGGTCTACAGTGGAACGATAAAGAATCAATATATGCACAAATAATTTGATTTGTTTTGCTATGTAACACCGAACTCCTTTTTTGCCTCTGTCGTTTTTAGGTGATGGTGTACAGCGGTCAACTGGACATCATCGTGGCCGCACCACTCACTGAGCTCATGCTACAGAACGCCAAATGGCAGTACGCAGATGAATACAAAAAAGTAGATCGCAAAGTGTGGAAAGTGCGTGATTCGGACAGCGAGGTAGCGGGATATGTGAGACGGGTGCACGATTTCTATCAGGTACATGATTTATCACAAAATAGTCCGTTTTGAAATATATTTGAATATTTAGAATTAGTATTTATTTATCAAATAAAGACTTGATGATGCACAAATAAGCGTCACATAACATCTCTCTTGTTTTGACAGGTGATTGTTCGAGGAGGCGGGCACATCTTACCCTACGACCAACCAGAACGCAGCTTCGACATGATTGACAGGTTCATTACGGGACGCCCATTTTGAAAGACAAGTTTCCGATTATTGTAGTATTGAGATCTTAGCGCACAAATCATGACAAAAACCAAACACAAGAAAAATGACAGAGTTCCACCTTTTATTGTGGAGTAGCCTTCTTACATGATAACAAAACAGAGCGAAAACACGCCCACAATATTCAATACGATCAATGTGTTAGGCATACATGTCAAACATTTATAAACATTGTCTAATTTGATATATAGAAAAGTGTTGTTCTATTACAATCTTTTTATTTCCGTTACTTTTTTCTCCATTTGACTCCGAATTTTATTAATTCTAATCACAATTTATACCATTTTATTTATATCCCATGTTCCTTCTCTAAGTGATTGCAATTTTAGCAAGCGTCTGCAGCTGTTTTTCTGAATAATTTATGCCTAAGCAAAACATGCTCACGCTTTGTTTCATTAATATTTGAGCGTTTTCTCATTTTAAATGTTTTTTTTTTTGAAAAATACTTTTTGTAATAATTCAATGAGGGTGTATGATTGTTAAAACACTTTATAATTTGAATCAATCTATTGAAACATTGATAATATGATAATCTTAACATAGGTTTCACTAATAGATATGTGGAGGTAGGAGAGGACGACGCCTTTTTATTCGAAAAAAAAAGGTTTTATCAATAACATGAGCATTTTATTCGCAATGATTTTCTCATTCGCAGGGGAGATCATGCAATAATGAATTAAATGCATAACTATTCAATAGAATCTATGACCAGTATGAAATTATATTATAGAAATGTATGAGGTAAATTACATAGTCTAATCAGACATGGGCACACTCGTGGTTTATCCCCCAGCATCATTTCAGACGTTTGTGCTCTTACAATAAAGTGGCTTTTAAAAATGGTAAATAGCTAAAGCTAATTAGAACAAAAAAAAATTGATTAATGACCGGACCTTAAAATAGTGCCCTGGTCATTGTTTTGGGTTTAGATCTTTGACATTTATGAGCTAATTCCCAACTCTGATTCGGGTCAAAATATATGCAAAATTCAAATTAACCCATACACATGACCTTTTGAATATAAGGGATGTTCCACAGGTTTCGCTGGACTGCATAAAATAGTGCATTTTTGAGTTATCTTGTTTCTATAAGTTAAAAGATATAACTCGTTTTCCATGCGCTAAGATTTCAATACTACAGTAGTTTCCAATTAGAACCATTGCTCACATATAAGTGGAAACTTTATGTCGTCAAAAATTTTGATGTCGTCACAAAATATAGAATTATGCATTCAAAGACGATTAATAATAACGAAACATATTCCAATTTACCAACTCATTAGATTCTTTATTTAAATTTTATATAATTCTGCATTTATTGTTTCACTAACAGCTGAAAAAAACATTGTTATTGTGATATTTCTTTTTCAATAATAGCTGATTATTATGAATCCCACCGAGATTGTAACTTAGAGTATTAAAGTTGGCAAACAATTTATGAATTGTATTTCTTCTCTCTTGTTCATAACATCATTACTAATCAATGGGTGTTTTGAATAGCAAGTGTTATTTAGACCATTTAGCTATAATTATTTTGTCAAATTTGTTATATTGAATTAAAGTGTTCAAGGTATTTGATGAATTTTGGGACGAATTGCATGTGTTTTTTGTGGGACCTTTGCAATGGGCAAAATTTAGTTCTAATGATTTACTCACACTCATACTTATTATCGAATGAAATCAAATCATGTGTGCTTAGATAAATTTTGAAAATGAGTGTATATAAATGATTTTTGTTTCAGACGTGGTTTATTTCAGTTGGAGAAACTGAAACATCACGACATGATTATATAAATCAAATTGTACATGTCCTTGTATTTTCAACCTGATATAACGTCATTGCTTAATTACTTGTTTTTGTAAGTCTAGATTAAACGTTTGAATTATCTCGAGGGAAATTTAAAGGTAACGTTCATAAACATGCGAAATGTGTAAACTATATATCTTTGCATTTCAAATTCAAAAATGTTACATGACCCAAATTCAATTTATAACAGTATAGCACGAAACATTTATTTGTGTTAAAACCTCGAAATGTTGAATAAATGAAACAACGTTTGAAGATAAAGTTTGTTTATTATAACAGCTAAATAACGCATGGTGTCTGTAAGCATAAGCCCTTTTAATTAGTTTTTAAGTTTGATTATTTAAAAACAATTTCTTGGGATTTCTCCTGGGAACCATATAAAAGTTTTCCCCGGCCATTTATTCTCATGTTAACTACGTCATGTTTGTTATTGAGATTATTTTAATTCGCATCAAAGTATTAAAAAATAATCGCATTTCTATGAGTATTGAGACATACTTCAATCGTATTCAAATCGCTAGGGTGCTTATTAAAATTTATTATGGATGGTACCAAGTGATCATATTTTTTTTCATATGTTCTGTGTAATACATTTGGGAATCAGGAATGTGTGTTATATTAGGATCATTCAAACATTGCATTTAACATTGTGACTCATTCGTCTTTGAAGTTTTAGTATTGTGTATTAAAATAAATCGCCATTGATGTTGAAAGTCTCATCCTCTTACACTAATGTTTAAAATATTATGTTTGAATCAATATTTAATTGAAAGCCTTTCGTACATAGACAATTAGCAACGTTATTCTGACGTTAAGTTTCGTAACAACTTTTTAATTGTGCATTTCGTATCTTCATATTAGGAAAATGGTCAGCTAAATTTCATTACAAAATCGCTTTAATGTTACGCGGCATGGGAAATGACCAAGTCATCCGTTATCAAACGGTTAATATACTCAACAATATTGATTTTATATTTTTTCGCCGAATTTTATCCGACTTTCATTAAACAATGTTGAACTATGCTATATAGAAATATTGATTTTTTTTTCTGTGATTCAATGTTGGATATTTGATTTGCAAATGATTTGATATGTTGTATTCTCTTGAATAAAAAACTCATAGACTCTAAGATAAATCAATTTTTTTATAGTTGTTTCCCTTTTTGCATATGAAATACCACCGCCAAGTATCCAATGTATAAATATAAACAATAAAATTAAGAATCTTCGTTTTAGTTTGAAAATGAATTTATTATCTCAAAATAACAAAAATAAATTGCGGTATATTCAATAAGCGATATGCGTTTTTCGTTCTTAAGTTATGAGCTCCAATCCAAACGAAACTGTTGTTTTTAATATTTTGAACAGATTGAATGCTATTAAACATAAATGTATATATACCGTGCACCACGGATAATTTGAAGTGCTCGGGACCGGAAAATTGTGTTCAAATTAACCGAACTTCAAATTATCCGAATAAAATTTGGTATAAAATAGTGAAAAATACAAAATCGGGACCGAGAAAACAGTTCAAATTATACCGAAATTCATATTATCCGTGTTCAAATTAACCGTGGTCTACTGTATTTGAAAATAGAATTCGCTTGAGTAATCACATATAGTTGTTCCATTTAGATATATATGGTCACAAGGGTAATTTGATTGAGCTTAAACCTTCACAAAACGAAGTTCAAAAACCAAACAAAAAATAACATTCATTAGATTTGATTAAATTATGTTATGAGCAAAACATTGTCATTCGAAAACATATTTGGTTTGCCATTGGGGAATTAGAAAACTGAATGGCATATAGACAACATGAAAAACAGATACATTATTATTTAACACATGTATTTCAGTGGGTTTTAATTGGATGTTATATTCTTTCGAGACGACATTATACTTGAAGGGATACATGCATATAGGTACTTATTCAAAAACAACGTTATTGCATTGAGTTTTGACATGTGTCATATGACTTTGATCCTGTCTTATATCACATTCGAAACATTTGATCCAACTCAAGCAACATTTCTGCGCGAAAAAACCTATGTGGCTTTGCAATATAAAACACCATTTACGTTCTGTAGGCAATTTTGTCAAAAACACAAATTATTCACTTAGTATCTTGATGCACAGAACCCTTCACTTCTATTTTAACACAATTAAATTTTCAATTAAGTATTCATCCGAAACGGGCGAGAAATTTCGGAAAACGACTTTTCTCATCCCATGTATTTGCATTTTCCTCGATGTTTCCACCGATGTTTTCGGCCATATTATCCTCAACTGTTTTTGATTGGTCGATATTCCTTTTCAAATCATTCGCGCCACTAAGGTCCGGATTGGCGAGGTTCAGCAAGCCAGGGTTGCGAAGAATCGTTGCGAGGAATTGGATTTTGCGCTGTGAAAGGAGTGCGGTGCTTTCTTTTGGCAACGAGAATGTGGGAATTCGACCTATAGAAATGAGGAAAGAAATTTAAAAAAAAAAGTATATATAGCAGTTATAACTGTTACGCGTTCCATTCGTTGCGACTTAGTTAAAAGCAGTAAATTTACATGAATTGTTGTAGATGAACATTTTTTTATGACTGGTTATAAAATTACCAAAGTCTCAGATATGCTGTTGGGCTCCTTCAATGACCACATAACGAAAATAAATTTCCACCGTTACAATTTTTTAAAATGAATATATTTGTCGAATCTTGATCAATTTCTATTAATAGTCGTTTGCTGTTTATGCCGTATGTAGATCAAACGACATCTAAGTAAACAACTTAGTTGCTTATGTAACACCAATACTAATTCATTTTAGACAACAGGTATTTCTTTGATAAAGGGCACCCCACGACATATTTTTCAAAATTTGTAGAATTAACTTATAACAACATACCGATTACGATGAACAATAAAATGATGTATTTTGAACATTTATATTTTGCAAAAAGGTGTGCCTTTTCTTCAAGCCAGCTGGGCTGTTTCTCCTTTTCTAGCCAGCATGGAACAGAAAAGGAACACCTTTTGCGAAATTTGAAATGTTGAATATAACCAAATTATGTATAATTTCTTGCAAATTATAGTTTATTAGACAATTTCAAGCAAGTTTAATCAATTTCAAAATAATTATTCTCACTACTTATTGTGAAAAGTAAGAAATTATCAAAAAAGGTGTTCCTCAAGCTGGTCAAATCTCCAGGCTAGAATGAATTTCTTAAAATTTCCAAGCCAGCTGGAAATTGATGGGGGAACACCTTTTTTGTTGGGAACAGCTTGTGAGGTGCTCTTCTTTGATTACTGCAGGGTTTGATCATAAGTTGGATTACGGGGCACACAAACAAATATGTTTGTGTTTCTTATACGTACATATAAATACAACAAACTCAATTAATCATTAATATTCAGAATCAGCCATCAGCTGCTGTTTATAGCGTTTTGTAATTCTACTCTTTGTTGACGTCAAAGACAGTGTGATTGTGCTATCATTGCATATTCTGGTGAAATGTTTTGTAACCCATTCATGTCTGTTTGATAAGCACAAGCTTTTTAATGTACAAAATGGTAAATGATTTATATAGATTACTAAGCGATCCGTGTGTCGGTGATCTAACCCAAGTCCCGGTTGCTCTTATATACTGTACCAAAGCCACTGGACGCCTCTAATTCTCTACGATGTTTAATACGCCCCTAGGTCCGATATTTTCTGGATCCGTGCCTAGTCCTTAAATGCTCGGTAGCTTAGCTATAGAAGCTCCTTTTTCAATTCGATCATTTAAAAAACAAATGTTTCAAGACTTTCAACAGGGTGTAGAAGAGAGGATCTTAATTTTACGAGGAATCTGTTTTTTACGAACACGTGTTTTTTGAGAATTTCTTGAGACAATGATCATGTAAGTCATATTTTGTCTCATTAGAGTACTCCGCTTGTCATAGATAATTGTTTTCTCAATGTTTTTCTATGTTTCATGTTTCTAACCATGCATAATCTGCATTTAAAGATGTTCGTAAGGGCTTGTTCACACGGGAAGCGGCACGCGTTTTAGGTTCGGAAATGGAGCGGCAAGGTGTTCACATGGGAAGCGACAACTGACGATTCTTAGTCTTTTAACTGTTAATTTTCATTAAAGGATCTCCACAAACGCGAGAGGCGGTGCGGAATCGCACCTTGCGTTTTTGCACCGCCACTTGCGGCAAGAAACAAACAACTCAACTTGTCTAAGGAAATTAATTTTTTAAATGTCAAACATTCATCTTTCTGAGCCAGTCGCTTCCCATGTGAACACCTTTTCTGGAGCGATTCTAAAAAAAATGACTAAGTCCTATAAAGAACAGATAAGTAAATTGCCGCCTGCCGCGTTTGGTCGCTTCCCGTGTGAACAAGCCCTAAAACTGATACTCCCTCGTAAAATTCATATTCCCTATTCTATGTCGCCCGTTTTTACACTTTTCTGAAAATTGACTTTGAGGTGTCCATTTGTACTAGATGCGACCCATTAATTATGTCTTGTTTATATTCCTTATTTTTAGACGTTTGATAATGAATGTAAGTAATAATTAAGCATGTTTGTTTGCTCTCATTTACACCTATAATTTATATGCACCATGCAAAAACAACACCCTATTGTAATTGTTATATTTAAGTTCTAGGTCTATATTTTTCTAATTTCCTGGTTTACACCTTTTGTTTTTTAACAATTATGAATCTATAGCTTGCTTTAAATTCGCATAGGATAGTCTATATGTGATAATTGCGCTCAATGCTTCCAGCAATGTGAAAAAGTGTAACGTCCCATAATAGTATCTATGTTACAATAAAAATAGTATTTAATTCGGCGGCACATAACTATATGCTACCATCACGATCTGCATGCTACCACGCTTTCATTTCTATACCTTGTTTGTTTTAAATATTGCTGTTTTGGTTGATTAATATGTTGTGACTGCCCAAAACCCAACGAAATCAAAATTATATTAGAATCTAAATAAATGTTATGTTTTTCGAAAAGTCATGCCGAGTTTGAATTATCAAGGTATTTATCAAAATAAAATTGGTAGGTTATTATTAATTATATTATTTTAATAATTCTTAAACTATGTTGAAAACACAAATATAAGTAAACATGTTTTATAACATGGAGTCACTCGGGACCATTTTTAATATAAGCGTGTAGTCTTTAAGCATGCGGGCGTGGATCTCTTTTCATGAATTCTTTCATGTGTCTATAGAATGCGCCTTGTGTCAATAATGCAATAATCATCATTACAATCAATATTTAAAAAAAAAAAAATCTTTTGATGATTAAAATATTTATTTTCCATCACCCATCGATTTGATATGCCCAGGCATCTGGTCGTTCCGATAATTTACAGACACGCATCGCTTTCGA
>LQRL01040995.1:0-12334 GCA_001703475.1 Hydroides elegans
ATCTGCTCGAGGCCATTGGCACGCTGGAGAAGCAAGGGGATGAGATGACGGAGCTGGAGAAGCTGGAGGTGTCAAGGGCGAGGGCGCTGATGCAGGATGCCGAGAATAGTAGACAGGTATGTTGACCGCTTCATTATCGATCTGCTCGAGGCCATTGGCACGCTGGAGAAGCAAGGGGATGAGATGACGGAGCTGGAGAAGCTGGAGGTGTCAAGGGCGAGGGCGCTGATGCAGGATGCGGAGAATAGTAGACAGGTATGTTGACCGCTTCATTATCGATCTGCTCGAGGCCATTGGCACGCTGGAGAAGCAAGGGGATGAGATGACGGAGCTGGAGAAGCTGGAGGTCTCAAGGGCGAGGGCGCTGATGCAGGATGCGGAGAATAGTAGACAGGTATGTTGACCGATTCATTATTGATCTGCTCGAGGCCATAGGGACCCTGGAGAAGCAAGGGGATGAGATGACGGAGCTGGAGAAGCTGGAGGTGTCAAGGGCAAGGGCGCTGATGCAGGATGCGGAGAATAGTAGACAGGTATGTTGACCGATTCATTATCGATCTGCTCGAGGCCATTGGCACGCTGGAGAAGCAAGGGGATGAGATGACGGAGCTGGAGAAGCTGGAGGTGTCAAGGGCAAGGGCGCTGATGCAGGATGCGGAGAATAGTAGACAGGTATGTTGACCGATTCATTATCGATCTGCTCGAGGCCATTGGCACGCTGGAGAAGCAAGGGGATGAGATGACGGAGCTGGAGAAGTTGGAGGTCTCCAGGGCGAGGGCGCTGATGCAGGATGCGGAGAATAGTAGACAGGTAGGTAGAGTGAAAGGCAAGTAGATGGAGGGGAAGGCTCTGTCGGTATACGAATATATACAAGAGTAGGGCCTACATGTATATATATGTATGTATATATATATTCTATATTAAAGGATACAGAAACTCATCCACGTCATTTTTAATAAAGTTTTATTCAACTTGGCATTTTCGAAAAAAAAAAACATTCATCGCAAACAAAGTCATTAGAAGATAACCATGACATTCATCTCAAACCTTCTTATATATTCATTATTTTGTTGTTTTCCCACAGCTTCTATTCCAACTGCAAAAGATAGGCGGCAAGTGCGAACAAGAGGGAAGCGACGTCCATCGCAAGATGCACTACATGACCGACGACCTGCAGGTCACGCTCAAAAAGTACCTCAAGGTCAGTGCATGTGGTTATAGAGGAGATCGGTCAATTTAATCGATGCTCTCCTCCCTCAAAACAAAACAAAAGGATGTTTTATAAGTCTTTACAAAACAATCACATCATATCATATAATATCCAGACTTTTTTCGGACGCTTTGTGCTTTGAAAGCATGGGGTACGGGACTCGACCTCTTCAGCTTTCACTCGTTTCTTCTTTAAATCGTATTACTGCTCATTATGCCATTTTATTGCCAAACCGAGGATTGACCAGCAACCTCTAGATTGAACCTTAAGCTTACCTTTTAACATTCTGCATAAAATAATGGAAAATAGCATCAGGCCAAGGATAAAGATTAAGAATCGCGGTCCATATCAATACAAAACAAGATATTCATTTCATTTCTCAGACGCCATGGGTGAGATGATCACAGCTCATTTACCTATCATGATATTAATTTAGTTGAGCGCTAATTATATCATCAAATTCACTCGATATATTTTCTAAGGACGCCGTCGGCGAGATGATTAAAGTGGCCCAAGGTCGCTGTACGACACTCGTGGACAGTGTCCTGGCGGGTGCCATTCGCGAAGAAAGCCTTGTATATGACTTTCTATATATGAATATCGAATCAATTGAGGTCTAATTATATTATCAAACTAACTCTATTTCATAGGACGCCGTAGGTGAGATGATCAAAGTGGCCCAAGGGCGCTGCACGGCACTTGTCGATAGTGTCCTAGCGGGTGCCATGCGTGAAGAGTGTCTGGCCAAAGCGCGACTGCCAGATGACTTTTCAAAGGAGGTGTTGGTGGACCAGGCTGGCCCTGATGTCTACAACAAATTGAAGTGAGTTGGAATTTTGAGCATTTCGAATATGAAGTTGAAATGAATGAGGAATGGAAGTGAGTTGGATTTTATATGGTTAGATATGAGACCTTATACTAGACCATGAATATGGTTTTGTACTAGACGGCCAAACATGTTCCACGAAGGTCCTTATGTTCGATTTCAGGTATACCAGAGTTTGAAAAGTCATTTAATATTTTCTAATTAAACAAATCATATTACTCCTCAGGCGATTTGAGTATTAGTATGGCTCTATCTCTTCAAAGTATGTTTTTATGAAAACACGAAGCAATCAAAATGATCATCAATCTTTAATGCATTAACTGCATTCAACGTGTTAAAGAATAATGAAATATACGAAATCAACATTTAAATGGTTACGTTTGTATCATCGAGTTTAATCAGCAGGTCTTTATTCATTTGTGAGCATAATTACATTTTTTTGTCAAATTTGGCAGATAACACTAGAACGCATTAACCATGGTCGATAGAAAAGGATAAGTCAGACTCCCTGGGAGGATTTAGATGATATGGATATTGTTTATGTATATTAAGGAAATGACAGTTTTGTTAATCTCTATAATGTAGGTCGATCAAGTTCATTATATGTTTATGTATCAGGTCAGACTTTTATTTGGGACTAACCTCAAAACAATGAAACTTCAATGTATGCCATTAAAAACCCGAATTACTCATTCATGAAACAGCACAGGATTAATACAAAGAAATATCCTATTGTTAATCAAAATACTTAATGCAATGCTGTAAAACAATATGGTGAGCAGTTAAGATCGTAAGCTCCTCAGAGTGCTAGATATGTCAAAGAAAAATAGGAAAAGGTTCGCATCAACAAAACAGTATGTCGTTTCGTTTACTCTCTTCCTCGTGTTGATGTGGGTGAGTTGATTATTAGGGACGTAAAGATTTGTGTGATTGACGTCGGAAGGATAAGATTTATCATCTTTGCTTGGGAAAGTCGGGATGGAGATCCAAGGACAAAGGTGTAGGCGTTGAGTTTATGAGGCTATGCGGGATAGCCGCTTCCCATTACAAATGCGAAGATGCAAGAATGGACCGATACTGGTATATAAAAACAGACTTGAAGTCATCATTCACAAATATGATTGAAGTTTAATTATCCTAAAATTCAGCCACAAAAAAAAATAATGATAATAAATATATAAATCGAATGATTTGTAAACGAAGCACATCGTTAGCGCTACGTCTCCTAGTCATTGAGATTCATGCATTGGGATTCAAACGCCTACAATAGCAAGAAAAACGATCCACGTCACTGAGTGGCCTTGACATTGCCTTGAGTGACCTAGTTCAGATTTTGCAGACAAACACTGCATATGTTGATGCTTGTATGTGATGCTTGTAAAGAGCAGGCATGGGATGAAATGGGGATATGCGTGAATTTGCCTACATGTGATAATAAGATAATTAAGATTCATGTTTCAAATTTCTCTTTAGTGACCTCACAGTATATTTAACGTTTCATGAGCTCTACAAGAAAACATTTATATAATACATATACTATTAATTTCAATAGAAATCAAATACGGGTATGCACTGTTGCTTTAGGACATATACATCATATTCAGAATACAATCACAGGAAATATATGAAATATCTTAAATTTGTTTGTTTTCCTAAACCATATACGCAATGGAAAATAAGAAGATATGATCAAATTCGCGAAAAAGGACAAAATGAAATGTGCAAACGATGGATAAACGCATGTGATCAACCAACATCAAGAGCGAACGCATTTACTATTAAAAAATATTACAAGAGGAAAGATATATGTACGAATTTATGAACCAAACATTTTGTAATATATCACTATGCAATGTAGATTGTAATATGTTTTCTCCAAAGAGAAATGCAAATAGATTCGCTACCTCAACAACAATTGTAATACCTAGGAAACTAAATTATAAGATCAACACAGTCCATTGAAGAGAAAATAAGGTATTTTAAATTTCTATAGATAATTACGCTAAGCCAAAAAAAAATATTATCTTATTCTAAAAATCGCCAAAATCCAATTTTTGTACAAATCCAGAAAAAGCCCACCTAAGTTCAGGTCGAATATATGTTCTGGGAATATTCCAAATGAGAACGAAATCCATCGAGGGATAGCCTAGAGCTCATCCGTGCAAACCACGCTGGCAAAGTGACATTCGCGCGTGATATTCAACCTGAACATAACTTACCTAAAATATGAGCGCCGAAGGCGCGAGCCCATTTTTTAGGTGTTTGAAATAAATGTATTTCGCGAAATGTGTATTTCCAATTATTTTCCATCAAATTTACATTCGCACAAGCGCGAATGTCGTCTCGAACGACACTCGCGCGGACGAAACGACGGTCGCATATGCGACCGTGCGACCGCTAAGGTGCACCCCTGTATCAGTAATAAGGATAGGCGAGATCTCACCCGTAAAGTAAGGTCCAAGGTATCTACAGACAGACATTTGAAAAAAAACTAAAACTTAGGCTAAAATATGATAGAGATAATAAAAAATATTGACTAAAACTGACTATGTTTCACCAGTTGTTAAGCCGCGACATTCAAACCATCTTTTACTCTGATTCTCGATGGTTTCATAATTCAGTTTTGGACTAGGAAAGACATTTTCATTTAAATACACTTTTCGAAAATTATTTGTGGACGCTATATTACAAAAAATGTTTTGTTTCTTAAAATATTGTGAACAACTATGTAGAAGGTCCGTAAATGTGATTAAGTTTGCAGCATGTGTGTTTGGATACTCGCGAAGTTTGTCTGTAAATTCCTAACACAGCATGTGATCCAGGAGAGGGGCAGCTATTTTAAGTAAATGATCTTCTTGCTATTACTCAATTTAGATGCTTATACACACACGGACACCGTGAGTAATAGGAGACGACCGCCCTGAAAATAAAAACGCCATTGTGTGCATGCACCAAATAAAGGAGGGGGAATGAGTAAAATGAGTAAAAAACGGGAGAATGATGCTATTAACCAGTAACTTCCATTGTGGTTGCATCCAAGCTTGAAAAACACACCAAAACGCTCATCATGCATTTCCTAAAGGCGCAATGCACTTAAAGCACATTGATTGAGCGTACAAGTCAATGATAATAATGTTCAATGGACTGTACGAAACTGGTGTGTTCAATCTCAGTTAAATCTCCGTGTATTGGTTCGGGTTTTCTCATGATGTGATTTTTTTCTCTGTTTACGAGGATAAGCTAATGTGGGCTCAACAACTTATATAACCTTACTTTATCTTAGAGCATTTGCCGAGAAAGATGGATACGATAACCAATGGATTAGCTAAATATGATTTGCAAGGTGCAAGGCAGTAACCTGGGATTAGCAATACAGCTTTGTTGCATCGCTATTTGTTGTATACTGCAATTATATGCAATAGCAAAATATATATGTCTCCATTGTTTCCTATCACATAAGTTCATAGAAAGTTCTATGATGGATAAACTATAAAAAGACAATTGGATATATTTTCTAATAACAGGATATTGAATACAGAAACACTATTGAGTCTAAGGTAAGAATTGGAAGCTTATATATACGTATATACTTATAATCTGGTGAATACCTTTAAGGCCTCTCGAACAAAATAATATAAACCACCGACACCAGATGACTAATCACATGGATACGAACTGCTTTAATGTACCCATCCTAAGTTGTAATGATGTGGCATTGTTGTCACATTGCGAACGCGACGATAGGCACTATATATATTGAAATCCATGCATGACGTAGTTTTATCTAAAGAAAACAAAATTTGTTAATATAAAAAATGTTCAAAAGGTTGAAAAGTAGGGCAGTTTTAAATACATCACAGAACATATATGTGATGACTGTTAAAAACACAGCTTCTCAGACAACACCAAATTTTGACAGAACACTAATATCACATTGAATTTGCATTTTCGGATAAGGCTCATTGGCATGTGCTTGCGTTTGATTAACTCAAATTCACTTCTCAACCAACAGAGGGAGATGAACGAGGTCATGCATTGTTTTGATAAAAGAAATATTTCCTCATGCATACACCAGGGGTGCACCTTAGCGGTCGTACGGTCGCATATGCGACCGTCGTTTCGTCCGCGCGAGTGTCGTTCAAGACGACACTCGCGCTTGTGTGAATGTCAATTTGATGGAAAATAATTGGAAATACACATTTTGCGAAATACATTTATTTCAAATACCTAAAAAATGGGCTCGCGCCTTCGGCGCTCATATTTTAGGTAAGTTATGTTCAGGTTGAATATCACGCGCGAATGTCACTTTGCCAGCGCGAGTGTCGTTTTAGAGGACGGTCGATTTTGGGTTAAGGTGCACCCCTGATACACCCAATCTACATTTTCTAAATTTACTCATCCTTTCCACGAATATACAGATGTTATGCGCACAACTGAGCTGTATACAAAACAAAGCCAGTCTGACATTTCAGAAGCTCAATTAGCCGTACATACATAACATTGAGTAATTTGGGTTTGTATGGTGAAATGGTTGATATTCATGGTAACCCAGACATAGTGATATTTTGCCAGTATCGATATGATTGCATCGATATTATATGGCCTTCCATTTTCCATGAGGAAATCCTTTCTCTTCCTTGTGTATCTATGAGACATTTTGATTTGATTGCAGACCACATTGTTTGAACTGTTAACAAAAATCACAGACTGTGGCAAAAATATAACGGTAAAAATTACTTTGACAACTTAGAACGCATTGCGTTGCGACGAAGTGTTGGTTCGCCTTCAAATTAAACATTTTTGCAGCGCCCTATATTAACTAGAATCTATGAGATATCGCAATGTTGGTTTAGTTCGCTGTGACTAAAATTGGTGTACAGCGAAATGCACATACCAATCCGTGTTTCGGTGTAGATCGCTCAAGCTTCTCCTACATACCTGCTACAGTCTTACCCGCTTATCTCGTCAGTGTTGGGACGAGGCGAAAATGACGAGATAGCCGGGTGACGAGATATCCGGGTTTCAAAATGGCGACCATAGAAGTTGTTATAAGTATATGATATTAAATGTTTTAATTGTTTAAAATCAAAATATGAGTATATATTTTGATTAAATGATAAAACATTCACATGTAGGGTCCTACATTATCTAGGCGTATGTTTTTATTCCAATGGTTCACCGACAAGTTTTCTTTTAGTTTTACTTGTCGCTGTTGTCCATTATTTGTACCAAACATTAAAACACATAGGCTAAGTTGCAAAACAAGCACATGTCTCGAAGTAATTCAAATCATGGATCTTTAAATGAAACACCAGACAATATAACAAAAGACGCCAGTAATAAGTAGGAATTTACAACGGAACCCCTCTTTATTGTGCGCTGTGAATGCACCAAAAGCTCCTCTGTTATTGTTTTATGGTGGATCGATTACAGCAAGAGATCAAACGATCAAAATGTCAAAGAAAAAAGGCTTGACCTTGTTTATAAATGAGCATCTATGCGGTGAGCATCTTCTAATAAAAATAGAAAACAGCGCACCATTTGAAATAAAATTAACACAAAGGACCATTTTTGTTCAAATTTTGGTTGCGACGAGATAACCGATCAAATACACAATATGTATATAAGACCCGGACCGAGACAATTTGACGAGATAGGCGGGTTTTTTATATCTCGTCGACGAGATATCCGATCATTTTTAATGTATTCTATATGGCATGGGGGGTGGGGATTCGAAAAACTGACGAGATAGCCGGTTGACGAGATAAACGGGTACGAGATAAGCGGGTAAGACTGTATCGGTGCATGTTTGATATATCGCGATCTGCTTAATTTAGCGGCGATCAAAACTGAGTTTGAACGGTAAACAAATTAACGTAGAGCAACAGGGAAGCAAATCGGGATCCAGAATGTGACCTGTGAGAGGCGTTTAACCAAACACTGCCAGGCAAACGATAATAGCGATGTGATTCTTGTTGATTGAGGAAAACAATTACAGAATCTCAACGTTTCTGACAGTTCGAAATTGATATCATCATCGATTGTGTAACCATCCATGTTCAACGTAAATGCATATCTCGTCGTTTCAAGCCCTCCTTACATCTACATCCACAGAAAAATTATCATTGAATATCTATATATTAGCATCAACTCAAACAGAACGATTAACAGGTTTGTGACCCTAAATTATATGCTTAATTTGTGGATATTTTCAAGATTAGTTTCGTGTTTTTAGCATAAACTCTATCACGTTTTTAACGAACCAAAAGCGATGATTACTACATTTCCAAGCGTTTGTCCTCTGAACCCAAACTGCCAAGGAGGGGAAACCTCATCACTTGTCAGTTTACATGGTGAAAATACTTCTCATTTGTTCTGGATGCATTTGCAGAAGCAATTGAAGGATTCCGTACATAAAGCTACTAACCCATAAAGTTTTTTTTTGGCACTGCGGGTCACAATGGATCACATGACTTGCGATCCATGGCATAAGATAAAAATCAAACTTTTAAATCAATCATAAACACAATATCTGCGAGAAAATCCTATAATTGTTCTAAATACGACGGATCATTTTATATGTTGTTTCGAGTACTTTTTCTCGAAACAACAAACATTAACTATATTTTAAGTGCTGTTATACAAAGAACCCTTCAATTTGTTCTGGATGCATTTTGCACAAGCAATTTTTTTTTCTGTTACAGTGAGGTGAATTTAGACATAGCATTCCATATTTCCGAAAAGCTGTTCCAGGCGTTGATAGAGGCACTGGATAAAACCCACAAGAACTTGGTAGGTTAAGTATACAATATATCGGTTAAATTTATTATGTTATTTAAGTTATCGTAATATGATCGCTTAAGATTAACAAATAATGATTTTTCTAAAATAATTTGTTTGCAAATATATTGATACAATATAAAAAAAGATATTCATGTACCACCCAATCAACTGTTTTCTTATGATTTTCCCTTCTTTTCCTCTAGACTGACCACATTCGCAAAGGGGAGAGTGAATTGGACAGACTTGCTCGTGAATCCATACGCAGGTCGACCAGGAAAGAAGAGGTAACCCTGAATTACGATTATCAAAGTTCGGGTTTTTTCAAAACAATTTCGAAAGGCTAAAAGAATGATTTAGAAAGTTCCATTAGCCTTTAAAGTTTCAGGAAACATGTAATAGATGTACCGTATATGTTTAGGCCTAGTTCTACTTTATCAAATAATACACAAAAATAGTGCATTGTCTTAAAAAACATTTCGTTGTATTTACAAATAGGCTTAACAAGTATTCTACATGTACTTACAATACCAACCAGTGGGTTGGTTTGATTTCATGTATTTAGACATACATGACACCAATTCAGCATATGATTACATTTTTTCATCAGAAGGAGCCTTCGGCCAAAGACACGCTCAAAGGCCGGAAGAGCATTCTGAGCAAGCGTCTGAGCGTGCGCCCACAGTCGCAAGTGTCGCCAACTGGTGAGTGAATTATGCAAACGCTGACTTTGTTTATGGATACTTCTCTTTTTCTTATCTTTTTGGGACATTTTATAACAATACGTTGGGCCTTCAGCAATAATATTTAATTTAAGTGACGGATAGGATTTGGTATTTAATTATATATCGGTTGAGATTTGTTTCATATATCGTTTTTGTTTATGGATTTTTTTTTTCAAAATTGCATTGAGCTTTACTTTAAGTATTCAGTGTGACACTGGTTATTTCATTGTTGGATGTGTTGAGTGCAACACTTGCATGAACTGTGTTTAATGTCGACACTACATTGACAAAGACTCGTAGCAAAGATTCAAAAGCATATAGAATCCGTTGTTGTTTATTTAAAGGAGATGGGGATGGAGATTTTTTTTGGGTGGAATAGCATGTCATTCGTCAAATGGAATGGCAATCCATAGTAATAAATAAATGTCCATTTTTTTTCCTGTCTTAAATACAATTTCATCTGGACCTTAGTCATACAAGCCGTCCCAATGTTTAAGATTCTTATGAGTTTTCAATAAGCTAATATTTCGGTTTCTTAATTCCTCTAAATTTGGTTATTGATCACATTTTGTTTCAACGGCTATGATTCTAATATACTTACGCTATATTTAACAGGGGCATTGGGCAGTTACTTACTGTAATAATATTTTTCTATCAAAAGGGGATTTTCAGACTATTTGCTGTTGTTACACTTTGATGGGATATCGATGTTTTATTCGTATTGTTAAATGTTTGCACATCGTTACTTTCCTGACGTTCTTTTTCACTAATAATCATTAGATTTTAGTATGTAAAACTAACATAGAATACTTTCGTTCTTTCATTTTATGTATTTTTACACGATTTCTCAGTAAACTATATTCAGTTTACTGTCCCATAATTCTATAAAATTTAAATTCGATCGACATTGAAATTAGTCTCGTTGATGGTTTACTCTATTCGTAATATTAACAACCATCAATAGCTGAATAGTCTATAACGGGTTTCAACTCATTGAATCCATTTCTTTGTTTTTAAAGCAGGCATTTCGCATGAAAGAACTATTTTTTATTATATTTTAATCAAGTGGATATGAATTAAAGACTTCAAATTCTAGGATTCCATAAAGTTTTAGTCGTATTTCCTATATAAGAGTCTATTTGTCATGTTTAATTTGAAATGAAACGATTAGCTTTTTATGAAATTTAAAAAAATCAAATTAAGATAAAAATTGATAAATTCTGCGTAGTTTCTCTTTTTGCTTGAAATTTGAATCAAACCGCACGCGGCTTATGATTCAGTTTTTTGTGCCGTGCATATATATTTTCTCAAAAATCTGAAATATAAATTGATAAGATACCAGTATAAGCAGATAAATTTTAGAATAACCAAGATTGCCATTACATTTGAAGTTTTGCTGAAAGTTATGTTAAGATGATTTAGATTTGTCGCTTTGTGAATCGCTAAAGTACTTTAGGAAATTAATAGTTGGTTTGATGTGTATTTATTGGTTATTGGTTATAATATCCAAGAACATAATTAATTTAATGACACCAGTTACAGTCTTAATGCGTTGAGCCATTTCTTTGTCTTTTCTAATTCTATTGTATCTTTTTAAATAAGGTTAACCTAATTTTGAAAGAACAACTAAATATGATTGAAAAACTTGGCCATAAAAAAAAAACATTTTTTTTTTCTTCATAAAACTTTAAAGATGGAATTCGTTATCTTTTTGCAATATAAGCCTTCCATTATATCCTTAATATTCGTTTAAATTACAATAACTCAAATACTTTTTTGATATAAATGACTCTGGCTTATATGACCCCATTTATTACATACCTGTATAAAGAACATATAAGAAAAAAGCTAGAGTGTGATAATTCCTAACGTCTTCACTATAGCCTCGTTTTCGACTTATCGCCCACTTTACGTCAAATTGCGTCAACTTTACAATTTGAGTGGTTAGTAAAAAAAAAGCAATTTTGAGCGTATTTTATCGAAGAACGGCACCATTTGGATGTTAGCAGTTATGTTTGAGCATCAGCGACGCCAATCTCTATTGGCAATTTTAAAAATCGATAAATCGATTGTTATAAATATGTTAATAAGTAATGCTAGTTCCATGAGCTCACCCTGGCCCAATGGTGTAGGCGTTAGCTTGCGGTGCAAGAGGTCCCGCGTTCGAGCCTCGTCTACGCTTGATTTTTTTTAATTTCTTTACAATTTTTGTATGAGATATCAAATAAATAATTATTTATTTATAACATACCTTGATAATTACTATTGCTTGTGAATAAAATACTGATTATCAAGTTTAAAACAATGCCTACTCTTTCGCCTTGACAACTTGACAACCGCACAAAAATGTCACAAAAACACGTATTTATTCATCATAAGTAAAGACTTTGTTAATAAATCTTGTAGTTATTATCAAAATATATCATCAGTTGTAATTTAAAGGCTGTTTGATAACAGAAACATTTTTTTCATAACACCTTTATCCGGTTTCGAACCTGGGCACCCGTTTCATCTATAAAATTCGAGGAAATTAGCCATCTACATGTGTTGCAAATCGAGCTCAATGATCACATTTATATTACGATATTAGTAAAATTATGAATAAATCATACATAATATAGAATAATCTTGTCATGTTTTAAATTTTATATGTTTATATATATCAAAATATGTAAACAAACGTTGTTAAGACTGCGAATGACACAAAAAACATGCTTGTCCAACGCTCTAACCGACTGAGCTAACACGGGTGGCTGCTTCGGGAGAGCGAAATTAGTGTATTTAAATCTATT
>LQRL01040996.1:2614-15449 GCA_001703475.1 Hydroides elegans
ATTTGTTGGTAGTGTATTTAAGACCAACCTTACGGTATATGGTGAGTATATTTGATTATTTATATTATTTTAAGTCTTGATATAACAAATAATGCAAAGAACGCCTTTAAATATATGTCTGATGTGTATAAAAGCAGGTAAGTTTACATTAAAACATATATTATTGTATCAAATATAAGATTGGGTAAACACATTTCAGACATCTATGTTACTTTATATTCGATACCAGATGCCAATCGAACGATTGTAAAATCATTACTGAATGAAATCATTCAGTGTAATGCTTTACGTATTGCACCCACCATCCGTCATTTTTCATTACTGTGCAAGAACTACTATTTATGATTTAAATAGGATTTAACACAAAACATAGATATAATTATGTTTTAGCCCCTCCGAAAGCCAGAACTACCTTCATTTCAATCGCGAATGATGTGACTGAGGTTGAGGAGAACTCATCGCGTATGGTTACATGCATGACAAGAGGCATATATCCAAGGGACAAAATACGGTTCTCTATAGTATCAGGCGGCACAGAAGTAGTCACCCAAACGGACGCAACATACATTGAAGAATCTAGTGGTACATTTACAGAGGCAATGACCGTATCCGTTGAATTTATTCGGGATTATAACTTAAATCCATTGAAGTGCAAGGCTGCATACGCGGGTCCTGGTGATAATGGAATTCATGATTCGGATGTTGCGTCTCAAGAAGAGCTTTATGTGTTAGTTACGTGTAAGTTTTTTTTCGATGTTTCCAATAGCTAGATTTTCTTTTTTAAATGATACCGACGTTGGCTGTATATTAAACAATAATCCTAGCGCAACAATTTGGTGTTTTGGATTAAAGCATGCTGTGTTTTGTAAAATGACATTGCAATATGGTTATTTCAAATTGCATCAATTGTTGATTCGAGGTTTGCTTTTCATAAAGCTTAAACTAATAAGTTATTTCGTTTTACAGACTGCGATCCGTTAACTATCAGTGGTGGAAGTGATGGTGATAAAAATGTAAATGACACAGTAACAATATTGTGTGAAGCACCTTGTCTTCCACATAGGGATATTGTTTTAAATAGAATTAATAATGATGGAACTGAAACTGATATTGCAATTGCAAATGATGCAGAACAGCTTTCTCACGTTTACACTTTAGGAAAACAGGATAATGAATTGAAATTTCAATGTGATGTTGAGGGCAGAAGACCGGATAATGACTTATACTTCACGGTTTTATGTAAGTAACATGAAAACTATTCGTACGAATAATATAAGAGAAAGGCAACTAATTGCAAATATGTCATTATTATATCCCTAAATCCTAGTGCAGTGTCTACTGAAAAGTAGGTTTTATCGCTGATTGTCAACGTTTTATTTACACTTAAACATGGACTTTTGCATCAAATAACCGGACGAAATCAGTTCGCTGTTGTACGTGTTTATGGTAAGGTTATTTTCGATTTTGATCCATAAATATTAATTGTAGAATTACCAAACAAACCAATAAGTTCATACCAATGTATTATGTTATTTAAATGCATTATTTTTTAATATCATAACAACGATATTGCAAGGTATTTATATTAGGTTTCCAATTAGATATTCTGTCCAGATATCAAATAAACGCTGCCAGAATATTTGATGAACCAGATCTTTATAGTCATTAATTTTTGGCGGCCAATCGCTCAATAGCCATACTTTTTTTCAAGCTATAATACCCAATGCAATAATCAAACGTTAAAGGTAAGTATGAGATATTCATGTAAATAATCATTACCGTAATACATGTTACCATGGCCCACTTAAAAGGTTGCCCGATTTTGATAAAATATGCCATGCAAACGTCTATGAGAATATCCGTTTTGTATTTTACAGTCCTCGCGAGCGGCATGTCAGTGACAGTAGACCCAGCGGCGTATGCACCACTCGGAAGCAACATAGACATTGTTTGCTTAACGGATGAGGCTAACCCAACAGCTACAATTGAATGGAGTTTGAATGGAGTAAATCCAGAGACAAGCGATGTCACAGAAAATCCGTGTTGTAATGCTAAAAGACGAAGGAGTAAAATCACTATTCCAAACGTACAGAGATATAATAATGGGCAGGAAATAACATGTTCAGTACCGGGAACATCGGTTTCGAGGGTAGCAACTCTCAGTGTTGCATGTAAGTCTTCTAATCTCGTTTCTTATATCAAATATTATGTTTATGACCCACAAAAATAGTTGTTAACAATAAGGGCAATATGAATGTCGTTACAGAAACGTATGCTCTTAGATTTCTTAAATTAGAGACATTTCGCATGGTGATATGCTTTGAAAAGCATTACATGTATTATGAATTAGTTCGAAACTGTTATATATTTCATCTTATATCCATTAATGCTGTAAACTAGTGAAACAGAAGAACCTAGTTACCTCGAGGTCCACGGAACTTTAGATTAACCTTGAGGTACCCATGAATTGGAGCTAACCGTGGTTTTATAACACTAATATATAAGAAAAGGGACTTTGAAATCACCTCGATTTAACTAGTAATTCGAGTTAACCGTGCTGGAGTTGACAAGGTTCTACTGTATTTTGCGATATGGTTTACGCATTTCTATTTTGATTGCAGTTTATCCCTCTGATGTGACTTTAACGTTGATAACCAGCAACAACATCATCTCAGGTCAAAATGTCACTTTGCGCTGCGTCACAGAAAACTTTCATCTAGACACCACGTTTGAGGAAATGCGGTGGAAAATTGGCAATGCTCATGATGGTAGTCAACTTGCCATATATGACGACAGAAGTTTTACTAGAATCAATGGAAATAATGGAGAAATAGCCATAACGAGCGCTTACAGTTTTACTGCAGAGCCACGACACAATAGCAAATATGTGACTTGTGTGCCAAGATGGATCAACAATGACGTGGTATCAGGGTTGAAAAAATCACAACAGATAATCGTTAACTGTAAGGATGCATGCTATCATTGTATGAGCATGATAAGTTTTGTCAGAAATAACTTTCAAACATTTGAATATGACTTTCATGTTTATTTTATTTGAAGTACAATAATTGATTTTTTAATTGTTTGATTTTCTGAAAAGATCCCGCGGAGGTAACTCTTACAGGATGCGATGGCAATAATGTCGATGAAGGCGACGATTGCACACTAACCTGTGGTACAAGTGGTGGATATCCAATGATATATTCGTATAGTTGGGAATTCAAAAGAAAATTTGAGAACAATTTCGAAAGCTTCTCGCATACAGAAGAATCTTATCGGATTTCATTCCTAGACTATATGCATGCTGGTGAATATAGGTGCACTGCAACGAACAGTGGTGGGACAGCTATGGACAGCAAAACAGTCAATGTAAGATGTAAGTATTCATACCTGATAACACAAAGTCAGTATGTGCAACATAAGATATTAATGGCTTCTATCTGTAGAAGCCATTAATTATGCATTTTTATGCTTCAAACACCCTATGTCATTAATTGTGCGATGATACCATGTAAACTGATTATTTTGCTTATTTGAGATACCCCAAAAGGAGTAGGGACCCAGGATGACGTTGAAACGTATTATTCGGCCATTAGAACGCAAGCAACATTAACGCTTACTGTGCGGAGTTACCCAGCACCAACGTTTTCATGGTGGAGGAACGGAATAAACACTGACAGCACTTCAGAACAATCTATCGGCAACGATAAGTATCAATCATCCTTTGAGATCAGCTCGGTTGAAGCTAGACACTATGGAAATTATACTGTAGTTGTAAGAAGTGACGGAAGCAGCTCTTTTTCGAAAACGTTTATTGTTCAGCTTGAACAGCGTGGTAGGTTATCTATAAATAGTGTATCATCCAAAACTGTTTAACTTCACTTTTGTTCATTCTTATATAAGTATTCATTCACTATTAATGGTATTTACAATTTCATGCATTTTTATATCATAATGTTTAAACCCTTGTTTATTAATTTTGCTATGTAGCCTACTTTTGCATTTTTACTAAGGTAAGCCAGAGGCTCCACATGAAGTCACCGAAGCATCTGCTTCAAGCCGCGCAATAGTTGTGTCGTTTATACCTGGACTTGACGGTGGCTATCCTCAAACAATAACGTCTCATTACAGAAGGATTGGTGATGAAGATTTTAGACAATATGAAATAGAGTTTTTTTACCCAGAACAGGATCGCGTATATGAACTCAGATTCTCGGGATCTGATTTTCAAAGTGGAAGATCTTATGAAATTTATCTTCGAGCAGATAATGATCATGCTAACGGAGAAGCCTCAGAAAGCGATACAATAACTGTGTCAATGCCAGGTAATATTATTTATCGGTGTGATATGCTATTAATGTATTGGCAACTTATTGATATTTTGATACATTTTAAAAGTATTAATTTTTGAAAGTTCTAAATTCTCGATATAATGTCTTTGTTATTGGTTTTGCTATTGGGAAAGTCAACATTGGACTAAAGACATCAGTTATCTTTACATAGGTGAGGTTACGATCCAGCGGAACACACTCGAAATCAATGACAATGGCGAGACTACGCATCTACAGTGGATGATTCCTACTGGCCCCCACACGGCTTTATACATAAGCCAACGACATGATTCTAGTGATATGTGCATGTTGCTAATGGGACACGATGCGTCTAGTGTGTCTAATGACATGAATTGTCTTTTGTACAATGTTACTGGTCGTACAAGTGATACATTTAACTCGTCGCATGGTACAGTTTTCAGTTTACAAGTCTATCAGGGGTATGATCTGATCGAAGAGCAGTTATTTACTCAAGATTCCAAAAGCAATGGCTCACCAAAGTCCTCGGGTATGTCTTCTTATTTATATTTGGTCAATTCAATATAAAACATGATGTTTTATCAGTACAATGTGTAATAAATATTAGTTTTGTTTCCCAAAACGGTGCGTTATGGATATTAAACTGTTAAATAGCATATTTAACCCATTATCCTGTTTTAATTTACATTTATTTGCAAAAGTTGTATTCAACTGAGTTTGATTATTACAATTGATCAAATCAAACACAATTTCGATTTTAAGAAAGCATCAACGTTGGACTCATATCAGGGTTAGTTGTTGGTGTGCTAATTTGCGTTTGCATAGCAGCTGTATTGGTAATATTTATTTTGAGACGACGCAGATATTTAAGGAGAGATCAAGTACGTTTATTCTAATAACATATAAATACGCTTAAAAGATCATAAAAGCGCTATGTGATGTGGTATAAGAAATATGAAATAAGTTACTTATATCGATTCATTTTAACAACGCACTCTTGTCATACATAATATTGAAAATCATAAAATACAAAACTGAAAAGAAAATCAAGCATCTCTACCTATTACACGTAGATTGTTTACTCAATCAAGACCTCTTTTGAATAAGAATGGTTCACATACAATGCATTTGTTTCCATGCAGAACAATAGTGATGAAAATCAAAATGAGTACATGGCACCAGATGTAGTACATCGATCATATAAGGGACCAGAGTATACTGACCTTTCCGTAAGTTTAAGATGCAATTCATTTAATTATGTATATGCAATAGATTCAAATAATGAGCAAATATAAGTGGTCGTTTATGTTAAACGTGGATATTAAGTTTTGAATCTTTGACTGCACTCAGTTTATGTACCAATAATTCAACACCAATGATGAATTCAATAGGTCAAAAACATTTTCTGTAACAGGTCACAAAACATCCTGTCTATGAAAATACAGTGGAGCTTGATATTTTGGCACCGGTGGCGCTCACTTTGGAGCAAATTGATCTGGAGACTTTATTACATGTTGGTACATATGCTAACACACACAAGTGTCGATTCAAAGGAATGATATGTGCAATCAAACAAATAAAGGGTAGGAAGAACGTTTATTAAGCAGTACTATGTTTATGTCTACCATTGTCGCACAAATATTTTAGACTTACATGTATGTAGCGAGCATTTCATCGCAATAGTTTGAAATAGCTTAATGTCAAATCTTGTGCGATGTATTCCTTCACGAATCAATGTAGAGTGCAATTTCCTATTTCCTAGACCTTTATGTTTAAAAGACATTTTAACATTTATAGGGCCATAACATCAAGCCACTGAACAAACCTACTTAATTTCACATTGATACATGTTTTAGAATTATTGCTACACATCTTTAGCATTTGAATTTATATGTTTGATTCAGCCATCTTTGTACAGGAACTAAAATCAAAAATATTTGCTTACAAATACTTATGTATCCTTGACAGATGAAAATCTAAAAAGAACGGATTTCACATGGATGTTAGGCCAGATTAAAACATGGGAATTGGCGTCAATCAAAAATCACACAAATGTATTACGTCTGCTCGGTTTTAGCAAAGGTAACATATTTAAGAAATACTCAGATGCGTTGGTAATGTTATGAAATTGATAACACATTTATACAATTAATAATAAATTGATAAATTAACAACAACATTTATATAGTGTATGCTTTTTCCTGATATTTGCTTCAATATACTCAATTAAGCAAAACATATCCTTGTGCAATTAATATATTTTTAATTTTAACTTTGTGGTGTTTCTAAAGATTTACCAAGAACGGACATATTAAAGCTTGTGATTTATATACTATGACTATGACTATGGCAACGGCTTTGATTCAAACGGTTTTACTTTGTTAGAAACTCTTTTCATGGTATCTCCCTTTTCAACAAATGGTGACTTAAAATCGTATCTTCGCACCTCATACGAACAAGGAGAATATGCAAACGTTTTGTCGAATGCCAGATGCCTAAAAGATATTGACATTGCTGAACAAGTTGTTGGTGGCATGATATATCTCCGTCAATTGTCAGAGGTATTTATATAAAATAGAAAACAATTTTACTTTTATTTATTCTAATAAAAATCTATTTGGTAAAGTCCTTGAATTCTCAGATAGAATTTGTAAACTGAAATATACAAGTGATGAAACAAAAAACTGTATTAAACGATAATAACCTGATAACCTAATAACCTGAATATCACTTCTACTTACGCCTATCATTTCTTTGGTTACAGGTTGACATCTTACATCATCAACTCTCGGCCTGTCATATATTAGTCGACAAAGACCTTACATGTAAAATCACTAACTTTTCTTCTGAAGAGAACGTGAGGAACAGACAACGACTTGCCATGGAGCAAGATGTAAACATTTTTTGTAATATTTTAGCGAGAAGAAAACTTTCTTATAACTTATTTACCAAGCAAGTTTCAAAATAAACGTATATATTGTTTTACTTAATCATGCATATCTTTGCTCAAACACTGATTGGTAATTATTTCATCCAAAAATATCAACATTATAGAGGCATTATGATTTTTATTTGTTTAAAGCATTTCGTATGCCATAAAAAATACCCTGTTGATTTCAAATTGATAACAATATTCTAAAACATTAGGATTGCTCTATGATTCCATGGATGGCCCCTGAGTGTATCTTAGCGGCTGATGAGCACACAACTATGTCAGATGTTTGGTCTTTCGGAGTATTGCTTTATGAAATTGCTGTAAATGGTAACACATTTGGATATGATTTAACTAATGTCTCAGATATTACTCTGATTATAATATCAATTTGTTTGAAAAAAAGTATCACCATTTGTTTATATTCTTATATTTAATTTTGATGAATAAAACATACTGAATATGTTTGTACAAGTATTGCTTTTTATCCATTCAAAAGGAAACGACCCATATCCTGGAAAAGAACTCAAAGATATAGGTCCTTTCGTTCTCGACGGAAATACTATGGGATATCCGCCAATGAGTGACCATGTGTAAGTTACAGCTCAATATTCATCTATACCGTTTGTATCGTTTTGTATAATTGTGCTATATTGGATATCACTTCAATTTAGATCACAATGTTGTCCTACAATATCCATTAAACTTTACACTGTTTTAAACGTAAAAATGATGTGGTTTATACATTGAATGTTTCAGAAAGGAAATCATGAAGAAATGTTGGAAATATGATGCCGATCGACGACCTACCTGGGATGATCTGAAACAAACCTTGGCTGATAAAAAGAAAGAATACTGCGATGCAAATGCATATGAACAAATTCACTTTGGATGATTCACATAAATAAGTGCGTTATGGGTGCGCATATGTAGATTAACAAAGGCTTAGTGACAATGAAACTGCAAAGAAGGATTAACAGCTAATCTGAGCCATGTTTTGAATTCAAAATTGATTATGTAAAGGCTTTACAATATATATTTGATGTGTAATTAACTATATATTATTTTGAGTTTTGATTTGAACTACCGCGTGAACGTTTAAAGCTTGTACAAATGTGCATTTCCTTTGATTTAGGGCGTGCCTACGCAGAGAAACCAAGCATCAAACCACTGAATAAAAAGAATTGTTGATGGTCGTCCCGACCTTAAGTGGTTTGAAGCTCGTTTTGACGTTTGGTTTGCTCCGTGTAGATACACCTTTAATGCGGTTACCTAACTAGCTAATCTAATTTTTATTTGTAAATAAGAAATGTGGTTTTCTATTGATTCAATTTTTCTAACGTTATACATATATTGATATTCATATATTTGTGTATTTTTAATAAATATAGATATATTTTATTATTGGTCATGCATTAACTTTCTCATGCGAAATCAGAAAAAAATCAGAGAACGTTTGAATTAATATTTCCTATTTTTCGATAAAATAAGCAAAATTTCTGTTAAGCATAGTTTAGTTTATCTATGTTATACTAAAGTTAATAGAATGACAGTTACGAATACTTGTGATTGAAATTAATAAACAAAATATGACTTAATATAGTTATTTTTAAGAAATACAAATAGTAAATGTGGCATTATAATAAATTAATTAATAGTAACTAATCCAAAGGTCTCTTTTCTTTTCGCATGATACGTCACTAAATAAACTTTACTTTACTAATATCGATCACGTATCTGTTATAAGACAAATGCAGATTCAAAACTCGTGTTTCGCATTACAATACGAAACGATTTGATGAATGAATTAATTGTTTTACATTCCCATGCCCTTGGGTGGTCCTGACACAATTTTTGTATTTATATGAATTCAGAAATGAAATAATTATAAATTTATATAATTCTCAACTTAAAGTTTTAAAAAAGAAACATTACAATAGTCTGACTTCTGCTCCACTCATCTCATTTTCACTCCATATCAGAGTCGCTATACCCCCATTACATAAAAGAGAGAACCCTCTTAATGTGTTTTGGGTTCACAGGGTTTCTCTCCTGCAATAACCAGGTCACTACTTGGGTTGGTTTCACTTTTGAGATTAAAGGGTTTCGGTTGTCGATCGGCCTTATTTACTCTGTTTACTCAGGTAGTGTATTTAGTGCTTTTGACACCTTGATGTAGGATGGAGGGCGTGAGAAAGTTGTCTTTACATTATTTTATAGTATTTTCTTAATAGTTTAGAAAAAGTTTAATGTTATACAAGAGGAAAAAAAATGATAAATTTGTCCGTAAACAATAAAATGATGAATAAATAATTATAAAATAAGAAATGTCAAAGAACATGTTATTGTAAACCACTCGGTTGGGGAATACTTTTTCGGATACAAACATCGCTGTAGCATTTAGAATCTTCAAATAAATATATGAAATTACAAAAAAAAATGTTAAATGACACAGAACACACAAAAACATATATTTCTATTTAAAATATAGAACACTTATCGCAATCTAACTGCTCAGTACTTTAAGGCGTGCTTCATACTATCCTTCAGATAGTCTAATCCAAAGGGTGACTGTTCACATGTCCGAAGGTCCGGATGTCCGAAGGTCCGGATATCCGAAGGTCCGGATGTCCGAAGGCCCGGTCGTCCGAAGGTTTATATAACCAAAACTACACATTGACAAACAATCTTTCTCTGAGTTAATTTCAGACAGTGATGTCCGTGTGTTATTAGTTATATCACCACTGTTCTTTACTATATAAAACGCACCAGCCATGCGATATATACTTCTTACATCATGACCAATAATTGAGCACTGTTGGTGGTAACATTTTCTGAAGAGTACCTCACGAGCTGTTCCCTCAAAAAGGTGTTCCCCACCAAATTCCAGCTGGCTTGGAAATTTCTAGGAAATTAATTCTAGCTTGGAGATTTTAGCGAATTGAGGAACACCTTTTTTGATAATTTCCTCATTTTCGTAACAAATATTGATAATGATTATTTCAGAATTGATTAAACCTGCTTGTAATTGTATAATATATTGTTATTTACAATATGTGATAAGTAATTTAGTTATATTCTACATTTCAATTTTCCCAAAAGGTGTTCCTTTTCTGTTCCAAGCTGGCTAGAAAAGGAGAAACCATCCAGCTGGCTTGGTAAAAAGGAACACCTTTTTGCAAAATTTTAAAGTTCAAAAACAATTATATTGTTGTTGTTCATACTTGTAATGTTGTTTTAAAGGGATTTAACAACTTTTTGAAAAATGTGTCGTTGAGTGCCCTTCATTTTCTCAACCTCAGTCCCTAACATCTGAATATTTTGCTCTTCTACTTTTGATATTATTCAGGCACAAAGTTTATTAAGTCTGATAATTTTTACACTTCGGGCCTAAGTCCTTTAAATGAAATAAAAAGAAATGCTTTAATCGATTATGTTCTATTAAATGCTATAAAGAAAGAATTTCCAGCAGTATTGATATTTCACTGATTTAATCGCTGGGTATTCTTGTTAATTCTCAGCTAAATTTCTAAGACATGAAGCAGAAAAATAAAAATCTTCATTGACTTCGAGGCGTTCGAAAATATTAATTATCGCCAAAACCATTCCCGGTTTGAGGCTTGGTTTGACGGTAAGTTTGATCAACGTGGTCACACCCCTAATGGGCATTAAAAGTCAAAGAAAACAGACGGTAATCGACGCTATCCAACAACTCAAATTTTGTGCCTAAACATTAGCAATTTTAAAGTAGAGCGGAGGTCAAATATCCTGTATCCCCAAATAACACCGAAGGCATGGGCTGACGTTGAAAAAAAATGATACAGCCAACACTGTCTCTAAAGTTACTCAATTCGATGAATAATAACATCACACTAAAAAATTGAAGTAAGCTAAATTTAAAAAAAAATCCCTCCGTTAAGAGGGGGCGAGTTGGTAAATAGCTTAATTTGAAATGTTTTTATCGCATTACCTCTTAAACACTCCATTCGATAAAAGTGTCCCATTGGTCAAGGTGTAATAAATATGTTAAACGCTCTTCCCATCGAGTGGGGCGGGTGGGGGTAGGATGGGTAGAGGGGGTTGAAGTATATTTTCATTATCAGTCATAAAAATATAACAATATGCCAATGTGTAGTGTCGGTTATATACATCTTCGGACGACCGGACCTTCGGACATCCGGACCTTCGGACATCCGGACCTTCGGACATCCGGACCTTCGGACATCCGGACCTTCGGACGTATGACATGGAACCAATCCAAAGACACCCTCGTATATTATTTTATCAAATATGCCCCTATCGTCTATAATACTACCATGACCTCCAAATTCCATCGCTTAAATTTGTCGAGATAATTTGCCTGTCAACGAGGACATGAGTCCGCTTTTTGAAGCCAGCATGAAAATTTCAGCTCATAATAACATGCAGGGATCAACTTACAAGAACTCGGGGTTTTTGCTCCTGAAACCACTGAATGAAAGTAGAGGGATGGCTCTTCGAATTAGCTCTTCTATTTGGTACAAGGTTGTTTTTGTTAATTTAAAAAGTGCACAGTGAAATTAAGCAAACCGAACAAAACTATCCGGTTACTCGACATGGTATCCCATGAAGCTAAAGAAAAGTTGAGTAGAATATTGCACATATATTTAATATAATTGAATAAGAAGGGGTTTCGATTAAATACCCAGATACCAGAAACCATGTATATATTATTTTGTGTAAATGCATATTAAGTATGTTGTATGTTCTTAAACAATAAGCATATTCATATATATTCACTATGTTTAATTATTTTTATCAGCTGCATTTACAGATATATTCAAGAAATTATGTATGTTGTTCAACACAGATACAGGAATTTAACTGGGTTTAAAGCGACAAACTCACGCGGCATAAAGATTAGTAAGTGTCCCTTCTCCCGTGTTCCCCTACCCTCCCCGCCCTTAAACGTCAGTCTGGTAGATTACCCTTAATAATGAAACATCATGCACATCAATCTTGTTCCTCTATGCTAAAGCAAAATCGCTCTGGATTGAAACCAATTTGAGAAAGAGGGGTTCTAGACTTGGTTTATTCTTTTCAATTTGAAATTCAGAATGTATCAAATGGCCTAGTTTATCTAATGTGAATAGCCAGATTAACCCAAAAATTATTTTTACCATTTTCAAAGGCAAAAGAGTTGCTTGCATGTAGCATTAACATGTATGAAATTATCAATATGAATTGCATGTTATTTGACCGTGACAATTCCAAATAGTGTTGGTCATTTCAACTAAATGCATTCCCATCTCAATTTTCGTTCCCAACACGCAAACCACCACCACCACCAAATATCGTTCAAATGTCGTCCAATCCCCTAATACCTCTAATCAATTAACAATTGAGTATATTTGTCACCATATAGACATGCGGAGAAGACGGGGAAAGAGACGCGCGAATCTACCCGATGGCGAAAGGTGTAAATATCACACGACAAAGATAAAAGAGCGAGTTGAAATCGGGGTGGAACGGTGAGATGGAGTAGGGGAATAACGACAGAACTGGACCAGTGCTGGTCCAGTTCTGTCGTTCATTCTGGGACAACCCCCCCCCT
>LQRL01041004.1:0-16610 GCA_001703475.1 Hydroides elegans
AGCCCAAAATAGCGGCTTTTCAAGACTTGAGCTTGTACGGGCTAGAACTTTGGAACGGAAGGTCATAGAGACTTGGTTATAGGCTCATATGAAAGGTCTTGGTCCGTAGATGTGCATTTTCACAATTTTAGGTCAAAAACACCCGACCGGAAGTTGTCAAATTGGTCAAAATAGCCCAAAATAGCGGTTTTTCAGGACTTGAGCTTGTACGGGCTAGAACTTTTGAACGGAAGGTCATAGAGACTTGGTTATAGGCTCAAATGAAAGGTCTCGGTCCGTAGATGTGCCTTTTGACCATTTCGGTCAAAAACACCCAACCGGAAGTTGGTAAATCGGTTAAAATAGCCCAAAATAGCGGTTTTTCAGGACTTGAGCTTGTACGGGCTAGAACTTTTGAACGGAAGGTCATAGAGACTTGGTTATAGGCTCAAATGAAAGGTCTTGGTCCGTAGATGTGCCTTTTGACATTTCGGTCAAAAACACCCTACCGAAAGTTGTCAAATTGGCCAAAATAGCCCAAAATAGCGGCTTTTCAAGACTTGAGATTCTACGGGCTAGAACTTTGGAACGGAAGGTCATAGAGCCTTGGTTATAGGCTCATATGAAAGGTCTTGGTCCGTAGATGTGCATTTTCACAATTTTAGGTCAAAAACACCCGACCTGAAGTTGTCAAATTGGCCAAAAATAGCGGTTTTTATTTTCCAAAGCATTGGCATATGCGAGATAGTCAATACCCTTTCGAATCGGGTGGCGGTTGGGGCCTTTTCGTGTTTCACAAATACTTCCTTGTTATTTTTGAAAAGTGAATCTCCCTTTCCACCTCTAAAGTTCGCATATATTGAAAGCATTCCTCTTCCGTATTTTGTAGACAAGCGGATGCGATGGGAGGAATCTTACTTCATCGCTGATGGGTCGCATTCAACTCCACGAGCCAACGTGGCCTCGTTCATGCTCGATATCATCGATAAAGAGGAGCTTCACAAAAAGATGGTCGCCATTGCTCTATAAGTTATGTTATTATGAGCTTCTCTAGAAGGCAAACATATACTTTGGGATCAATCGAGCGACCTACCATGGTTTCAACTGCAACAAGTTGTTATAGATGCTAATAATCTAGCGTGCTTAAACAATATCTAGTCTTATTAAAAGAATTCACATTGTGTTCATAAATTTAAACGCATTAATACAAGAGCATACCTATACGCAAACTTCAGAACGACACCTGTCCCATTTATTTCAACTTAGAGTATACGAACCACAAATGCAAGTATTAGAGGCGCGAGCGGAAAACAATCATATCATGCCGGTACTTTGAGAAATAATCTCACAACATTATGGATTGCTGAAATCAGCATCCCGACGAGAGATTGTCGTCTTAAGCGACACTCGCGTAGTCAAAACGTCCTATGCATATGCGACCGGTCGACCGCTATGGTGCACCCATACGAATATACCTGTAGTTCTCATAAAATATTAAGAACAGTTGAGGCAGAAAATAATGGACGCACAGTCAACATATTTCTTTTTTTTTTAATTATTTCTGTAAAACTGTGATAAAACGTTGTCTTCCAAGTATTAATATTTTGTTCCGGGATTTCACCTTATTTTGCTTTTATTATTTTAATGTTTGTTTTTTGCTAAAATAAACATTTTTTCTCGGCTGTTTGATATATCTCTTGCTGCGATTGTTTCGTCAGTTTCAATCTATGGTAAAATATACCAAACATTTCATACAATATTAATCATGCCTGCAATTCTTGTGCATAATTTGTTTCGATTTTTGTTGTCATCGATTAGTATTTTGCTCGGTTCAAGTTTTCGCGCTTTGCAATATTGATGTTATTGTTATTTTGCCATAAAAACATATGACATATACATTTTAGATTGAGTGTGGTTAATAAATTATTTGTGTTTACTTTATTAGAGACTTTAATTTAATACGATCATCCGAAATTGTTTATAATATGTATTTTTTTTAAAGTTCAAACATAATTGTGATAGTTCAATTACCATGTTCCTATGCAAGTTACGCTTTTAGTTTAAATTGGTTTTATCAACCAACAGTTTTGTGAATAATAATAAAAAAAGTGGGGTAGATTTCGTAAGAGTTCAATAAAAAACAAAACACAACGCTTATATTTAGAATTTTCTCAATATAAAAAGCAATGTTAGGCCTTTACATTTTGTAGAAAGACAGTTAATGTGGTATGACCTAAATGTGTTTTCGTATCTCTCTGCTTTTAAATGACGAATCCGTAACCACGATCAGATAAGGCATCTTGTTTCAGCATTTTGCAGATAAAAATTGGCCCGCGAATAGAAATTGAAAGGTCGTCCTTCACTTCTGGTTACCTGTCTTACCTTATAATATGTAATTTAAATGGATGAAAATTAAATGAAAGGGGTTTTTATGACATGCAGTATTAAATGTATCTTTATATTTGAAGTTGTACCTGTGATATGTGTTTCAATATATGAATTGTCACATATGTTTCATAACAATCCTTTCGATATGCAACTATCAACCTTTGCTTAAGATACAGTTTACTCTTATGAATATTCAAAGACGCCACTCATAAAGAAAGCGTCCTCTTCATCCTTAGAAAATGAAAAACCTTACAATGTGGGACTACAGTTGGTTCTTTAAAATATAAATCGACTCACATTGTTGATTGGTGTAAAAATCTCTTGAACAGATTGTTTAAAAAGGATTTATAAAATGATTGAACAACCTGTTGTAATTCCATTATGTCCATTAAACCTATAGAAGCTTTCAAGTTTCATGTCTTTCAGATGTTTCTGTTTAATTATAGCGCCATATATAATCCATATAGCTTACCATATTCCGTCCTCATATCTTCTTTGACATTTACACTTACTGCATGCACATCTGTATATGTGCATGTAGAGATGTGATATCTTCACATTACGGGTTTTGTCTGGATAATATATCAGCAGAAGTGTCGGATACTTGAAGGGATGTATATTAAAAACTTATTAATCGTTTTGATATGTTGTCGGATGAATAAAGATATCTTCTCTTTAACGCATGTTTTACTATGTTCGAATTTCTTTAATTTATTTTCATTTGTTTTGATTTTCGAATCGGTTCCGATACTAAGAGGGTTATTGAGCAATCAAAACGTTAAACATGAAGTACAAAAACCCACTGTTATATAAATTATGCACATGAAAGTGGATGTTCCATGTTTGATTTACATGTAGTTGAATGATTAAACGGGTGGTATTTTGAAATATAAAGATAACCATGATAATAAATTAAATCTAAGATAGCCTACATAAACTTTTTTAGAAGTTGTTTTCTTAAAGCATATGTTAAACTTTATAACGAACCGAATTGTTGTACTTAACCCCTCAGTAAACGGCCAAACACTGCATTTAGTGTTAACAGTTTGATTTATGATAGATAATGCGTAATCAATAACTGCAAGTAAACGTATAAGCAAAACAATTCTGTATATATTTTTCTGTCACATTTATCAAAAGTGGCAATGCAAGTGTACTAAAAAAAAAGCAAATATTAACTAAACAAAGTAATTAATAAAGTAATACATGGATGTTTAAATTTTCAAATCATTCTAAAGCAAAGATGAACGAGTTGAAAGAAGATAGAGACGAACGCACTCCCTTGTTGCTGAATAGTACGGCTATTGGGAGACAGCAACGCAAAAACCATTTGAGTCTGTGTTTCACATTAACAGCCGCGGTCGCCGTTTCTTTGTGTCTGTTTCTTATGGTTGCAGCTCCGTTGTATCGTACGCACCACCGGCCACTACACGTATCTGTCCATAGGCATCGGGGTAACGACAAGAAAACCAGTGAACCATTGAATGCAGGAAGTGAAACATCGGTGGTAGGCAAGAGTAACGATGGAAGTAAAATGGTGTGTGGAAATTATACGTTTCGGAATACAGCGCCGTTTGACTCGGTGCTCTGGCCTCTACCGGAGTGTTTCGACGCCTTGTTTTACTTGTGGAGGAAGGATGTCGAAGGATTTAGACAGTTCACACGTGGGAATATACCGTGAGTGATTTTGTGATTAATTTGTTGTTCTGTGCTGTTAATTGTTTCATTCAATGTTAAAATATAAGTTCAGACCTGTATGATTGTGTCTATTTAAGAAAATATAATCAAATATAATCAAATAGGATAGTTCTTTATGTTATCTGCGGGCAAAAACCACACGTTAAACTCTGTTGCGAAAAAATGTGGCATTATAAGTAAAATTAATCATACAAATTGGCGACCCATTTCGATTTAGGAACATTTATTTTAATTTAATTACTAATTATTAGTATTGAGTTCATTTAATACTTATTTGTAAATGCATTAACTGTGTTTTTTTACGATGTCCACTTGACATTATTAAGCTGATACTTGATAGTCAAGTGCTATTAATTCTTTCACATTCAGCTTGGGGTTCAAGGCCTCTGATTCAACAATATACATCGTTCACGGATGGTCACCCGATGAAAATAGCGACTACCTATTCAATATCAAAGATGCTCTTTTAAAACTTAAGGTAAACAAACTAACAAAACTGAAACAAGATTACTTTTATGCAAAAATGTTGCTTGATTTTAAGTAAAGAAATATAGCCGTAGATTACGACCACCATAAGTTTAACGGCGCTGCTTCTTTAAATTAATAGAGACAATGTCGATTTTTCAAATTTTCAAATATTGTATCTATATACAGTAGTTGTATATTTGGCTTTAGATATGTTGATCTTATTTTTTACAGGAGGAAATCAACATTATAACTGTCGATTGGAATGAGGGTTCTAGTAGGTATTTAACCTTTTGTAAAATTATAATCTAGATGAGTGATAAATTAGCACATATTATAGTAGATATACATGAAGTTTGTACATGATCTATACAAAATGTCTAAAGCCTTATTATGGACTTTTGTTTGAACAAATACAGATATATTACTCCAAGAAGGAGTGTTTAGGCTATACATTTAAACATTTCTATACGATAAACTAGGGGCGATCTATTATCCGCAAGCATCGAGTAATGTCCGAACGACAGGAGCTCTCATAGCAACCTTAAACGAGCGCCTGTCTCCCAGCTACTCTTATTGCATCGGGCATTCACTGGGTGCTCATGTATGTGCTCATGCGGGCAAGCAGGGAGCTAAATTCGATAGGATCACAGGTAATCTATGTGGAATTCTCAATTTGTCAACTATGAATTCAACAATTTGTATAATCAAATTAAACTTTTGAATAATCAGCCAAAAGAGAAATAATCTCCGCCTTTGCCTGACATAAACATTAATTAAATACATGTATACTGTATAAACATGAAATACAAGTGGCTTGTGATAAATATTATATTTTTATATGTCCATCGTGAACGCCATTTTGAAATATTAATATCAAGATCATATTTTAAGGCTTGGATCCGGCTGGACCAATGTTCACGTTGGATGGTTGTTCAGAACTGGCTTCTCTTTGCCGATTGCATCCCACTGACGCACGCCAGGTTGGTTCAGAAGCCAGTTAGTTAGGAATCAGACTATTATCTAGCTTCAATGTACAGTCAAATAATTTAAAAAAACATCTCAGGATAAAAACATATTGCATGAACGATCCAAATCAAAATGTTAATATAGAAAAGAATTATCATTTTTATATATAATTAGAAAACAATATTAATAAGGAAATGCTATCAACAAATACTCTTTTTTACTTGTCAAATTCTGTGTGAGAACACAATTACTATAGTTCCATGTTCAAAGAACGCGAGATGGCATCCCTGATATGTTGAGGAGGGACCAGTGGCGGATCATGACAGGTCGATGTTTGCAACATCGACCTAGGTAGGTGGATACAGTTTATGAAAATAAAAAACATATTTGTAAAAGTTTATGTTTCTTATCAATTCAACTTTCCCCATTCAACTGCCTTGGCAGGTTGACGTGATCCACACAGACGCCGGCGTGGCGGGCACCCTCCTTCCTCTCGGTCGCATCGACTTCTACCCGAATGGAGGCAAAGACCAACCGGGCTGCAGTGATAGCAGTAAGTATAGCATGTTGTTATTATACTTCTCAGTTGTCATACATAGTGAAAAAGATTATTATTACATTTTCATATATTTTCCTTTGTTATCCCCCCGTGAAAACGAGGGGATATAGGGTTGAGCTTGTCCGTCTGCCTGTCTGTCTGTCTGTCTGTCTGTCCGTCTGTCCGTCTGTCTGTCTGTCCCGCTTGATATAGGGTACTTTGTGTATGCGAGTTTGGTATGAAGGGGTAGAGCTAGAGCTTTCAAATTTTATACACGTATAAACCAAGGTCTGAAGTCGTGCTGAAGTCGATTGTGGAGCACTTTAAGAATTGTTCATTTTAAACATTTTTTCAGATGCCAAGCACTTTGTGCACGCGAGTTTGGTATGAAGCAATTTAGCTAGACCTTTCAAATCTAATTCTCGTATAAACCGAGGTCTGAAGTCGTGCCTTGTGAAGGTTTTATCAGGATCAGTTGAAAATTGTCGATTCTAGAACACTTTAAAAATTGTCGATTTTAACAATTTAACCCTATGTTAAGTACTTTGTGCACGCGAGTTTGGTATGAAGGAATTGAGCGAGAGATTTGAAATTTAATACACATATAAACCAAGGTCTGAAGTCGTGCCTCGTCATGGTGTCATCTCGATCGGTTGAAAATTGTCGATTTTGGAGCACTTTAAAAGAAGCGAAAAGTTCATACCAGAGGAGGAAATGTGGGTGATTATATAAGATATCATCTGGGTGATGATATTATTTAAATACGTGGTATGTGCTTATATAAGCTAACATGCTTATATAAGCATATTATTTTTTAGATAAGTGAAATGATGTTCTTTCTTCACTTGTCTCGTCAGCTGCCCTCAAAAAACATTTTCGTGTGATTTTATAAGCATCATGCTTATATAAGCATATTTATAAGGACTCATGCTTATATCAGCATATTAATCAGCAAATTAATAGAGATGTGTTAAAACCTATCTAGGGAGCCTGGTGCGTTTGGAATTGGCTTACAAAAGTAATCGTGCTCATATAAGCATATTTGCTATGTAAGTTAAATGATATATTTGTTACTGGCCTTGTCAGCTGCGTCTCAAAAGTATCTGGGGTGTGCTTATATAAGCAATCGTGCTTGAAAATTTTGGATTTTGGAGCACTTTAAAAAGTAGCGAAAAGTTCATATTCAGATGAGGAAATGTGGGTGATGATATAGGATATTATCATTTGAGTACGTGGTATGTGGTTATATAAGCAAGCATGCTTATATAAGCAGGTTATCTTTAGGTAAGTGAAATGATTTTCGTTCTTCACTTGTCTCGTCAGCTGCCCTCCAAAATATTTTGCGTATGATTTTATAAACAATCATGCTTATATAAGCATATTCATAAGCAACTGTGCTTATATCAGCATATTAATCAGCAAATTAATAGAGATGTGTTAAATTAACACCTATCTGGGGAGCCTGGTGCATTTGGAATTGCCTTACAAAAGTAATCGTGCTTATATAAGCATATTTGCTATGTAAGTTAAATGATATCTTTGTTTCACTGACCTTGTCAGCTGCGTCTCAAAAGTATCTGGGACAATCGTGCTTATATAAGCATAATTTAATGTAATGAAATCATCTTTTTGCTTCACTGGCCGTGTCAGTTGCCCCTCAAAAGCATTTTGGATGTGCTATATGAGCTCGTGCTTATAGAAGCATATTTTCTATAATTCATTAATTTGGGATACTTTTGCCAACTGGTCTCGTCAGTTCAAGAGATGTCTTCAAAAAAAAGTGAGTGATGATGCAAGGTGTTACTCTGTTTTTCTTTCACCACATGATCTTGTTTATTCGCTAAATATTTCGTTATTTCCAAGGTTAATTTTAGTAAAAAACTGACCATCCTGCATCTACGATTTGTTGAAGTTCACGGGGGGATCCAATGTCACTGACCTTCTAGTTTATGTGGCTGTAGTGATAGTTGTAGAATTGATAAAAATGATATTTTTATTCTTATTCGGTAATGGATCAATTCAGGTATTGTAACAGCTCTTTTCACACCCTTATCTTTTGATATTTTGATCAAAAGTGATATCCTTCCATTGTATATTTCTAATTGCAGTTACTTTGTCTACTCATTGCATTTATTCTGAGTCAGTTACAGAAAATCTTATATGCATTCCATTTGATTATTGATTATTCTTTACAACGAATTTCAATTCCGGGTTGTTAAAACCTTAACACACATTTTCAAACAATATAAATATCCTAGAAATTTAAATAGTTTAATGATTTATATTGTGCTATTTCATGCAAAGGTGATTAATACACTGGTGATATAAATTAAATTCATATCTAAGATAACTTGTTTGTGCACTTTGTAAAGAATATGCTGACTATCGCGATATTATCAAAAGTGATACTCAATGCGATTTTAATGCAGCATGCAACCATCAACGGTCGACGGACTATTTTGAGCAGTCCATTCTCCATCCCTGCTTCCAGACCAGCAGCAAGTGTAAGGACGCAGAAAACATCCCGGTAATTCCAAGATTCAATATATCTTGCTTTGGTTGGCTAAAGGTACTAGGGTTGATATCGCCTTTTCCCAATAAGGATATACTCTTATTAGTAATCGTAATATCATCTTAATATATATGTTATTTTCAAACGTTTAATTTCTAAATTTTATAGTATTCTTTCCAATATACAACGTTGCTGTAACTCAATGCCCTTCACAGTAGCCTATTACTAAATTTATTGTGTTTTCAAGATGGCATTTTCCTTTGGAGCTTTTTTAGGAAATAAGACTGTTTTAGATATTCAGCAATATATGATATGTTAATTTTCAGGGTTCCTGCGACATAGAATGCAGTTCGCGGCACTGTCCTCAGATGGGCTACTGGACGCGCTTTGGCAAAGGGCAGTATACCTTGAATACAACGGCACGCGAACCATTTTGCAAGCACGGGGACTTCCTCATGCGCTTTACGGGATACATTCAGGAAGAAACTGTTTAACAAGCGGGACTTTGAGTTTATATGGATACAAGTTTTTTATGGATAGAACGTTCGCAAAAAAATATATGTTTAAATACATTTATTTGTTTTTAACAAACTATTATACATTTGTACCACTTTAAATCTTAGGGATCTAGTCCACCAGGCACGGCAGATAATTCCTGATTTGTAAACGAAAGTTATAAGGAGCCGCTTTAGCTCAACTCAGCGGTTATAGCATAAGTACATGCAAGTTATTGGGGTTTTGGATTCGATTTCCGCTATAGCGTTTTTTTTCGTTTGTCCCAACAACGGACGTCGTGCTTCGTACGTATAGTTACGAAATATAGACTTATTTGTATTTTACTATTTTGTTGCACAACTTTGAATACATATGCATAAAAATTACTCAACCTCAATTCTGTGACGAATAAAAACGTGCTCCAAGGCCGAATCTATTTTTATCATTGTTTTTATTATTCGTATAGAATATGCATGCCGAAATCTCAATAGTGGGTCCTCCGGGTGAATAGAATAATTATTCCTCATGACTTCATAACAATGAGAAATGCACTCGGTTAAACTACCTGTTACATTTTCTGGTGTTTCTCTTGTTCTTGAATAAAAAATAAATTTTCAAATTTTACATTTATATCCTTTAATAATAAATGTATTAAAAAAACAAATATTGAAAAATAATCTAAAAGTTTGTAAAGGTATTTATAGGTTTTTATTCATAGTTTTAGGCACTTTGATCTATACACCTTCACACGTTCGATACTATCGATTGCTTGTTTCAAATTAACATGTTTATGTATAAAGTACTGTATTTAAAACAAATAGAGACCTACACTAGATGGACTAGCAATCTTTATATGATTTTACGTCTTTTAAATTTGATTAAAAGTAATAAAGATTTTGCAGTAGTACATGTGTTTATGACATCTTACATTGCTTCCCGTTTAGGGAAAGATTTTAGTAAATAATATAAATATAATTTAAATCTTAATTAACAGAAACGGGTTCTTACATTTAAATGAATTATTTTATTTAAATGGATTATTTTGTTATCTATTGACAAATTACCCAGATTATTGCGATAGACACCAGAATAGACTCACTACGTCGATTCTAAAAATCGGGTTCTATCTTGCCTGTGGCCTTAAGCCTATCCCTCATCCTTGGAATGCAATATTTATTTAAACATGTTTAGACCAATTTTCCAATTAACTAACATATATCGATCAAAAATTATTTTTATTGCAAAATTAAGGGATTTTCCCACCTACACTTATGAGTCATGGCTATCTAGGGATCAACGAGGTACGGACATGTGTACTGTATGCAAGGGAAGGAACTCACTCCTTGTCACAAGCTATGTTTATCAGTTATGGTATATTTTCTTCATTAAATAATATTAAAATCACCAAGGTCTGTTGGTTGAGTTTACAAAATCTGAAATTTTTAAAATAATGCTTTATTATGTTGCTATTGAACGAATCTGAAAAATTATTCAAGAAAAATATTGCCCCCCCCCCCTCCTGCAAAATGAAGAAGAAGCAAATGGCATATAATCGGACACAACCGGAAATCAATTCAGTTAATAGGGTTCATATGACCTTGTCTTGTATGGGTATTCAGGGCTTTGCAAATAAACAACTTACTCGTAATGGGTATGTACGGATAATCTGTGTCAGATAATGATTTTTTTTATTATTAGCTATTATGCAATAATAACTGCATTAGTTTAAGATAGAAGGTATACGGTGGTATACGATAGTTGTCAAAAGGGCGTCCCCTCTTGCTAAAATATAGAGGTATGATATACGTGTTGAAATTTATACCCTAGTTTATCTAGAAAATGATCAACGTAGTGGCAAAAAGCGCACAGGATCAGCTGCCCATCCCAGGAGAGATTGAGACGAAAAACGTGTCACTTCGTACATGTATAAGCAATAGTTTTACGAGAAAAGCAAAATTTCATTATGCGAAACACTACAACACATTTTTTCATATGTAATTCTTGATTCAAATGCAGTTTTGAAGGGCACCCTACCACACTCTTTTCAAAAAGTTGTTCAATCTCCTTTATATCAACCTTACTAAGACGAAAAACAACACAATACTTCTTTTTGAACATAAATATTTTGCAAAAAAAGTGTTCACTTTTTCCAAGGAAGCTGAGCTGCTCCTCCCGTTCCAGCAAGCTTGGAGCACCTTTTGCAAAAATTAGATTGTTGAATAAAACCAAATCACCTATCATGAAAAACGAAATACAGGTTATGAGACAATTTACAATTAATAATTCTCATAAATCATTAAAAAATATAGAAATTATCTAAACGGTGTTCCTCAAAGTGCAAAAATCTCAAAGCCAGCATTTCCTCGAAATCTCCAAGCAAGCTGAGATTTGCTGGGAACACTTTTTGTGAGTAACAGCTCGTGGGGTACTCTTCAGTTTTCAATTAGCGATCACATCTGCCTTCAAATTGCCGGAAAATTTATTTTCACATTTGAATCCCCCATTTTTGTGATACTGTGACAGTAGAAATAATGGAATATTTCTATATGCTAAATAAAATAATCGTAGTTTGGTGATCTTGCCGTATAGCATTGCAAATGGTTGCTCATCTACTTGTAGGCACGGAACAAACATCTGAAAAACTTTGTAGAAGCTAACAATGAAATTAAAATTCACCGACTTTTTAAAATAACGTGCCTTAAAAATCCTATAGATTTATAAACGTTTTCGTCATGGTGGAAAAAGTAGGGTATTTCCCTGCTCTATGTGACATTCCATGAGTTATTTATTTGAGTTCGATTTATGATTGTTTGACTTGGCAGGGCCGACCTTGAGAACTGACGACTTCATCAAATATGCTTTATAACAAACATATACACACTATTCCCTTCGGCTTGGGCCTAAGGCAGTTAAAAAGTCATGTGTAGGATCTTGGTCAAACTACATGTATGTAGACCTGTGGCCTGTTTATAGAGATTGACAAGAAGAGCAGTTTTGACAATCTATTGAATGTTTGATAAGGATTTTATTTTTTAAATGAACACCCGGACAAGTGGATCCTCGGAAACATAAACCCTCGGACAAGCGAATCCTTGGATAAATGGACTCTTAGACCTGTGAACGGTCACCAATAGGTTGGAGGATGTTGATAAAGAGGCGAATAACAATTGACTTTAGTTTTGTATTATTGATATGTATCAATATTGAATGGTTTATTACATGTTTTGGTGTTAACTGGCTGTTTAGATTCGTAGATGCCCATCCCGTATAGACTCTTTTATATTGCGTAATATATTAAAATTTCATTCCTTTGATTAAACACCCTTTCTGGTACCTCATGTGCTTATACATATAATACGCAATTTAGATGTAGCTATAAAGTTTCATTTCATATAATTTTTTACTGATCTTACGCTATGTGAGCGGCAAGCGTAACGTTATTACAACTACACTAGCTTATAAACTGCTCTAATGTGAAAGAAGGGACATTGCGGGACAATTTAGATCCATATGTAACTCCACTTCTTATTTCGTTCAATCGTGGAAAGTGTATTTTTTACATAGATATATTTATGATTGATCGTATTCTTTTAACATTTCCACGAACGATTGTTTGTTAAAACGTAATCCTTGTTTCGCCAGGGCCAAATAGGCACGACGTGTTTATTGAAGGTTCACTAACCAATAATTGCCTTGAAACAGGCTTAGCGACATGGTATTTTATTGTTTGCAAAAGGAATCCATATTTTGCTCTCATGAGGCAAGATCCAACAATACTCTTTCGCAATCGTTAAACGGTGCCCGAGATATCATATGCCATATAAAAGACCAGTAGCATACACAACTCGGTAAATATTTAACTGCAAGCTCAGTTTATGGGATAGTATTGACCGGATCGGTAGTTAGTATTATAGTATGAAATAATTACTAATCTAATTGAATGTTATTGTGATTAATATCCAACACACAGGCAATTTCGAATATAAATCTGACAAAAATCAAAATATACAAACATTACAACTTGAAAACCGTTATTTACACATATATAAAATATCTTCGTCAAGAAGTTACAGTTGTATCGTTGGAGATATTCTAAACATAAAATTAATCTCAAGAATGCCTTCAAAACGGAAGGAGTGAATTTTGAAAGGAAGTAAACAATTCAAAAAAATCATTTTAAAGATCAACCTTAGGGTTTTAATGCAAAATGATAATTCGTTCAACATAAGAACATGGGAAATGGAGTAACATGTAGTTATGCCGATATTGTAAGTATATAGTTTGTTGTATTTAATTGTACTTTTCATGAGCGTCTTATGTTTTGATTTAATAGTTGTTTCAAATATGCGTTTACTTTTTGGCGTGTATATTAACCGCAATAAATGTATTAACTTCAGTCTTATAATCTCAACTAGCCCTGAACCATATTTCTTTGATTTTGCTTCACAACTCGTCGTGTTTACGGAGTCAGACGTAACTTTATATCTTAATTTTGTACGAATTACACTTTTATTTCAATGAGCTACCGTAGGTAAATTTCGTTGAGAACATAAGAAAAATGTAAAGCGTATCTCTTAAAACAGTGGGACAAATAAAAAGTGTAGAAGTACATTTGATGTAAATATTCAAAAAGAGCGCAAAAAAGAGCGTATAATTTATATATCACGTATGTATATGACACATAGAATGTTCTATGTCGAATGGGATGGTTCTTGCTAGCAAAACATATTGTTTATTTACTTTTTTTGACGTTGTATGAATACTTTAAACATACTTTAGGTGATACTTTACTATACATGATGATATATAACGTATCTCCAACGTTATCCTGATGCGTAAGGCCGCGTTCACGCAAACGAAAAAGCTCGGAAATAAGCACGAAACCCGCTATTTTCGAAAGCTACATTTGTATAAAAGCATAGTAATTTATCCCCTCTGTTCGCGCAAAAATTTAGGATATTTTTTGCGTGAACGCGCCTTAATGTGAGAATTATGATTTATATAACCGCTATATTTTCCAGTTTCACGTTAAGTGTTATGTTTTACTGTTTGTAGTTAGATTTGTTTGCTTTGATGTTGTTATAAACATTTGATGTTTGTCTTTATGTTTAATTTGATATATTTTCCTTCTGCGTTTTTCAGAAGTGCACGAAATTCATTGAAATAGAACACGATCGGTTAAATACTCAATTTTGAGAAATAATGGGAAATGGTGCTTTATGCTGTAGCACAGATCTTGTAAGTTTGCTGCACAAAGTAAAATGATGTTGACAAATATAGAATATACATCGTTTCTATCAAAACGGCTTTTAGCCTTTTGTCAGTATGAGTATGTAAAGATAATTTTCCAAGCCGTAACGGCGCGGACAGTTTTTGTCTATTGCGGCATAGAAAATATATTGGATACAATAAATGTGACCCATTTTCATGTTTTAAGTATTTTATGGTTAATGGTGGTCCTTTTCACTATATTTTTCGGGATTTCATTCATATTCATTTACATGAAGATTCTCCATTCACAACCCTATATACTTAGAAAAAAAACAGTTAACGTTTAAGATAGTCTACCTTCAAAAATAGTTTTATTTGTTTTGACCCTGGACCATCGTGAATAAATATTATTTGCATATGCCATTAATTTGTTTTGAAACAGAAAAAATCCTCATTACGCTGGTAATAAATTTGACAAACCGATAATCATTGTTGTTTCAAAAATATTTTTAAAACCATCTATCAAATCGTGATGTTAATATCTTATTTACCACGTTCGATAGTTTTTTTATATTTATGTTTCATGAGTTTCGTGAATTCTTGACGACGAACAATAATAAAATGACCATATTTCGTTGGGGATCAAATTCAAAATAAGTTCATGATAACAGTTCCTTCAGGCGAAGAGTTTTGAATTTTATTTTGTTTACTACAAATAATATTCAAATACCCATCTCGCTTCAGGCGGAGGCTGACGGCGGGGTGAAGCGCGAGTTGCGCTACGGACAAAAGAGCTACAACTTCGGCATTCGTTCGCCCGCTGTCTACAAGGCGCAGTGCGACAAGGCGCTCAAGGGCTTCCCGCAGAAAAAGGCGTTCCTCACACTAGAGGTAATTGTGACACTCCCTAGAAATCCGTTTATGACAACGATTATGTAAAAGTATTGTTTGATAGCTGTAAATTTACAAATCCAACGCCAAAGTCGATAATCGACAATTTCCTAGAGCACTATTTTCATTTTGAATAAATCGCAATGCATGGTCCATCCCTGAAACTTAAAGAAATTTGAAGAAATGCATGCATGCTCCCGTGAATTGAGCCAACAATAATCTATGAATGTGTTTTTTTTTCATTTGACAAATTCAAATACAATCACGCTTATATTATGACAGTGACTGTCTGTATATTTCACAGGGTCGGAAGGAGATAAAAATCGGAGCCATAAACTCGGAGACCTTTTCGATACACGACCTCTCCTTCGACGTCAAAAAAGTGACAATCATTCGCTTCAGTTTTCATGACAATATGGGCAACATGAACATAGAGGATTGGCCTCCGTTCACCGTGAGTATAATAGTGGTTATCAGCGTGTAATTGCTGATGAATGTGTAATTACCATGAGTAATAAATGTCATATGCAAATGGTTGCGATTATGAGCTTAGAGGTTACACAGGTTTGCATGATTACTTCAGCCAATTATTGAGCGACTTATATTTTTCCAGAACAAATACAAGACTTTATGAATAGATCTATCGCAATATATTATTTCATTAAAACGAGTGATAGTCTGAAACATATAACATTTACGGAAAAAGCTTGATAAAGCTAACAACGGTGAATCTTCTCATTCCGCATATGATAAGAATGTTTTTATTAATTTGCGCATTAAAATATAACTAAAATACTAGAAAATATAACCTTGACTGGAGAAAATTGCTCATCGAAAAATGAATTCCTCCGACTTCTCAAAATTCAAAACTACCTTTTTTCATACAAATACTCACACATCATTTCAGTTATGCCAGCGTGTATTTATGTCTTATATATTTGCAACCTCAAAAATATGGTTATGATCTAACAATTCTATGCAGCCATTTAGTGTACAAAAAAACTCCCAGTCTAACACACACATATATATTTTGATTTTTGCAGCACGAAGTGCCCGTGGGCCACCAGAAGAACTGGTACACAGTGAGCCTGCGAGAAATAGGTTCGGACGTTCTACGCAAACCGGGCATCGGTCTGGTCAAAGTCGAAATTCGCCAAATACGTGCCGATAGGAACTTCAAATTGAGAAACTTTTACATGAAAGGATATGTGACTCAGGAAAAGGGTGGCACGATGACGTGGCATTACTAAGGTGCTTTCAATTTTAGGTTTTAGCAATTGTGATATTATTGAACTTCCGTTGGGTTGCCCTGCATCAACCTGTACACAGCGACTTAACACTCTCGTGTATAGCCTTCTTTTCAGAGTTGGAGCAAATGTAACAGGATAGACCTGCAGAAGAGTAGGGGAATAAGGTTCGTTCTGGACCAAACTGGTCCAGAACGAACCTTCGTTCTGGACCAAC
>LQRL01041008.1:0-14212 GCA_001703475.1 Hydroides elegans
AAAATATTTTAGTCAACATTTGTACAGCAACGTTATCACTATATATTGAAACTATTAGATAATCAGAAAATAAATGATGTTTTATAGTGTATAGCACAATATTCCTCATAAGACATAAATGTATTCAATCATGCTTACTTTGAAACTTTAAAAAATTATTACAGCACACATTGCTTGATACAAATGTGGAAACAATGACACACATGGTAGCTTTAAAGAATGTCCATCAAGTTCCTTTAAACTGTTCCAACTGGGCAAAAAATAGTCAAGTGATTTAGCTCGTAAATCACTAGTTGTCTATTGTAGCTCTGTTAATTACCCGTCTGAGGTCCACAATAATTTGCACCACAAAAACTGCAAATAGTAATAAGAAACATAAATATATGCTAGTAAAATTTGAGTCTTAAACATAAATATTAAGTTTTTTTTTTTTGAAAAATCGAAGATAAAGGACTTAAATTATTATATCCTAATTTTCTTATATTTAATATCCTATGAATCCCATGATTTTGATTCGATTTTTAACAAGTACATTGCATTATTTTAGTAGGTCTTTTTATCATGCACTTAAACAAGACGTTTTTGAATATTATTTGAAAGCTAATAATTTGCTGAAATCAACAAGCATTGACATATGGTCAGAAAATAAAAACAGTTTATTCCATGTCTGAAGACTACTTCCGTGTAACAATACAAAATAAAAATGAAATGCATTTATTAATAACTGGGATTTCCGTTTTAATTCATGGATTAACGTAAAACAATTATCACATGTGTTCATGCATATCACTGGTAAAGCCTCCATTTTTAATTCATCGATTAATGTATGAACATCATAACTCACTCTAAGACCAAGGGTTCCCACTCAGTATAGCAGCAATCTGAGCAATATGTATGTAATCCATAACAAGAGTTGGCTGCAAAACAGAAAATAAATATATTACAGATTATTAATAGAATGTTGTAAGAGTTCAATATATATGTCAATCTAGGTATGTTTATTACGTTATGTAGTATGTAAAACACTTTGGCCCACGCTTTACTATTTTCTAATCAGCATTAATATTATAATTCTTAAAAATAAATTGTACGTTTTATAACTGCTGTTATAAATAATATTCACATTTTTACCTTTTGTGTTTTACTTTTGATTATAATCAAAATCTATTATCTTATAGTTTTATATATAGTATAATAAGTATTTTTCTTAACTAATGATTAACTTGAAAGTATTAATACTAAACGAAATGCAACTTATAAACTTACCATAACAGGCAGAAAGATCGCATGCTTGCGATATAGTCGCCATTGCTATACATATCAATAATATACCCACTAAAAATGCCCGGTTGTCCCTACATTCGAAGAAAGTAAATACAAATACAAACTAGTATTTAGAAAAACGTAAACAAAGAGCTATTCTTATAAATGATGAACATGTTCATAAATATCGTTGAATCGGTACCTAATGATAATATTATGTGATCAAGCTATAACCTTAATGCGAATAAAAATGCATCATAACTCATTGAAACAAATATTGAGGGTAACAATTATATACTAAATGACTATGACATCAGTCCATTGCAAATAAATCGCAATTCACCCATTAGTTGTAAAGCTCTTTGATAACCTTATTTTAATGTTATAATTATATCCTAATCTAACTGTGATATTAAATCTCTATCCATCTTTCATACACATGTACAACAACATATGACATATTCATCACATGTACAAGTACAACACCTTTGCTTTTGTCTTGCAAATGGACAGATCTACCATGCTTTATAATATTGAATATATACTTACATGTTGAATCGATGGTGCTTTAGATATACAGATTAATTTATAAATGTTCCGATTGATCTGACTTGATTTTTAGAGCTCTATTCAAAAATAGGCTTTTATATGGCACTACACCACATTGCACTATATACAATTACCGGAATTTTCCCACCATCTTATATCTCACGCAAACATCAGATCAAAACATAAACATGGAGAGCACATCACGTGTATTGATTTAAAAACATCATTTGAGTGGAAAAATTAAAAGATTGGTTATTTGAATCAAACAGCATTTGATTAGTTGTATCATAAGTTCGGTCATTTTGACGCATATCTATATAGTGGCAGGACGATTATTTTCATATATTTAATTCACATTCCAATCCAAAAGCCATAGCCTTTTCAGGCTTATCAATTTTGATGAGGATGTATCGGTATGCAACCATATATTTCCTATCTCATTTGATTTCTAATGTAAATGAATCATGTAAAAAATTTGGGAAAACAAATATAAGACCTTCATGTATTATTAAATGTGCTTGCACATAAAAGGGTCTCAAATAACTTGATTGATCTTTATATTGGAATATGAAATATTACTAATAAATGTAAGGATATATAGATATGTATTTTTAAAACAATGTTGAATATACATCGTCAGTATATTCTTATTAATTTGCTTAACTTATGTGTGCCAATAGTAAATTTACGTAGCTATTATAGTTTATAAATTATACATTTTAAACATTTTAATAAGAATGCCGTTACAATGTCAAATGAATTAATGGTTATGCATAATCATATTGACTTAACATTGGGACCGATTTAAAATATCCTATGCGTATCCTATTTAAGTAGATAACGTTTCTAAATATTTAAATACTTAATTAAATAAAATATTGAGTATTCAATCTCAGTGCCATTTTTTGTTTATCATTAGAATTATAAACATAAATATGATTTATATATTTTAGTAATGAAGGTCCGTTTCGTTTATCGCTTATTTATTTATTTCTTATTTGTATCAACTCGTTCGTTTTTCTTTGCTTTATTCCTTTATTTGTCACAGATGTCAAATTAGTAAGGGTTCCATCTGTCTAATAATTTGTGTCATTAATTGTTTAATTTAATTCAGTTGTGAAATTAGATGTTGATGTTATAATCAAAATGCATTCCATTGAATTAAGAATCTATTTGTTATTAAGTTTGTAAAACTACTTACTGGGTGCTTTTGTTTATTTCCGTGTCTAATTCTCCTGTTTTACCAAACGTCACCAAACTGTTACATAAGCATCGGAAATTGGAGTATCGCAAACAGTCAAATTGCATTACTGATATTGATTGATTTGTCATAAAACCATAATAAAGTAAATTTAACATGAATTATATAACACTTGACGATATGTGATAGTTTAGATGAGATAAAAATTATGATATATTATATCACTCTATTAAAATACGGTAATGTGTGTATATAATATATTATATATTAGCGCTACGCCAATTATACATGTATTTAACAATCATATTCAATAAGTTGCAAAATGTACCGGCTGTCATTATTGCTAGCATCGAGATTCATTAAGAACTATGTTTATATATGTGCGTGTGGAGGGTCTAACTTAATTGTTTAATTACAACCGTAATAATATATCAGGTTTTTAATGATATGGTCGATGTAATTAAATAAAATGTTATTTCCAAATTACGACGATAACATTATGCACTAGCATATTTCTTAATATGATAAAATTATGCTATTGCATGTGTATGAAAAATTAAGTAGTGATACCTAAAAATATTTTGGCGGAATTTTTTATTAATGATGAAAATATTCTGATAAAATCTTATCAATCACTGTTATGACTTTGAGCGGAATACACTGACCACCTTTTAAATATTCGTTCAAACATACATTTAATCGCAACACAATATGCTGTTATTACTAAGAAAATCAAAGCCAAGTTATTTGTATAAATATAAAGTTAGTGAACTATATTCAAATGAATGATAATTTCCACTGACTATTTCTAAATGACTAAAAAATTGGTGCTGCTCTAAACTGAAAGAATTAAAGTTATCAAGTCATTTATTCAAAATTTAAATTTTGCGAAGGATTACATAATGCATTTGTTTACATAAGTATTTTATTGATATTGAGGCATTTGGATTATATTTAATTTGTCTGGTTTAAGTTTTGATAAATGTTATATTTTTCAAAACAAACATAGACACCATTGTCTTTGAATTTAAATGCAAAGTGTTAACCAGTTGCAGCGAAATAGTTGTTGTCGGTGAAATAATTTATATGAGAACGGTGCATTGAAAAGGTTGTAGCGTTGGAAAAGTTGTCGTTTCTTATCTAACCTATTCAGCTGTGTAAATACAACCCCTCGACATATAAGTTGATCCTTATTTCCTGCTTCATATCAGTTACGGTTCAGATTAGAGAGACCCAAACTCTGTAAAAATTAAACTTGAATATGAATGTAGAACGTTTTCATTAAATCTGAAACGTAAAAAATATGAAATTACGTCGCATCAGTAATGTATTGACAAACATGATATTTCATCATTACGGCTACAAACTTGTGTTTTTGTCAAATTATACATAGCGAGACATTACACATAAATATCTATCTAAATCAGCATTAAATGATATCCACAAATTCATATTCATTTTTGGCAGTAAAAAATAACTTTCGATAACCCTATCAGTTTCAATGAAAACGACAATATTTTCGCTAAACATCATTTTAATATTTGAATATCAATATATTTGCAAACAACGATTAAACATGGATGTTATAAGCAGGTATTTGATCGAAGTAAAGCAAATGGAATATTCCTTGGTAGTTAACCACCCTTAAAGTACCACAAAATAACTCATAATAAGTCTTTATTTCGCTATATTTTGGGAAATCCTTGGTCAAGCATCATGATTTTTTTTATGTCTAGCGTATTTAGACGAACGCTGTCCTCCACTAGCTGTCATATTTTTTTCAATAAATCCCTATTTTTTGGCTCTCTTGAAAATAACAAAATAACGTTATTTATTACATATATTTAATAGTTATGGGGCTTTGGACTGACAAGGAATTATTGGGAATATTTAAAGATATGATCTTATAAATAACCCGATAAGGTCCATTTCCGTTTCTATAATTGCGTTTATTTTTACAGCAAAGTTATATTTTCTTTGTTACTTCCGTAAACCTTAAACTAAATGGTTTCTAAAAATGTATACTTTTATTTTTTTTTAATAAATGTGTTTAAACATTAAGCCACTATGTTTTGTTGTGTTTCACAATAGCATTTAATAGGTACTTATTGCTTAGATGAACTAAAACATAAGTGTATGATTAGGTTGTAATGGTTTTATAAGTTAAATGCTTTAAATTTAACATTCAATACACAGAAACAAAATAATAATTCTATCAATCATTACTGATAGCAGAACATATAAGCAATTTGTTTATCTTGCTTTATTGGTTAAAATCAGATAAGGAGCTGTTAATTCATTCATACAAAATGTAAACAAAATTTCAAAAGACCTCACAAATTATTGATCTTTTCTCCGTTGAAAAAGTTGTCGCTCATGTCTCAACCCCTCAGCACCCCTTATAAAGAGCATATAGAGAAACGACAACTATTCCACCGCGACAACTTAACCACCGCAACACCGGACATGAAACAAAAATATTAAATACTAAAAAGTTATAATATCAGGCTAAACATATTTTAGAAAACGAAACGATTTTGTTCAAAAACATTCTTTTATTTCATTTTGTTTTGTTTAAGTATTTTAAAGGATGTCTAAATTATATTTCTACACATGTTATAAGAATTTGAAGAACACAGTCTTTGTATAGACAAACACTTTCACCTTACTAAAGCTAATTAAATGTCGAAAGCGTTATCGCCTGAAACAAAAATCTCTTTCTACGAAATTCTATGTGAAATCATCATGGAAAACTTGATAGATCTTAATTAAACGTTAATGATAGTTTATGAAATTTATTTATTTCCATGATCAGGACCGCAATGGCTTCCTCCGCATATCCTGTTGAAAATATAAAACATCAAATTATTTTTATATATATAATATACATATATACATAATTTACGTGTATGTTTGACATAAAGCACACTTCCACAGAGGATAATCCGTGAGTTGAGTTATAAAACTCAACTTGGCGATTAATCGGCTTATTGCGATACACTTTGGAATAAAACTCCATAAGAAGCCTTGGATAGATTGGTTAGATGACACAGGAGTAAATTGATTTACATATAATTAAAATCAACTGTTATTAAAAGCCTAATAGATAACATTTCGACATAGAATACCTACATGATCCGAAAAAATAATCTTTCGCTAGCAAAATTAAAGTTTCCCTGGAAATTAAAGTTTCGCGCTAACATATAAAGTATATATGTTTTATATTTCTATAAATTGTTAATGTAGTATTGATATAACTTGTTGTAACAGTTCTAGAAGATTACATAGAATTCTTAACAGAATAACGGCTATAAGTCATATGGATGTTGTACATGTATCAAAGTGATATCAAGATACAATGTAAATGAATTATGCGAGAAACAGCCGTACACACATACATGTGTGCAATTGAAATTGATTCGATGAATACCTAGTTAAGTTTTAAAACAAAGTGGGAATCACTTTACATATTAGCATATCTTATTATGTAATAAAAAATAGATAAATATCCAGCAGTTTTTTACGCAACCTGTTTTTTGTCTTTGGTTTTATAGCGAAATTGATTTTGAAACACACAGTGTTATCACTCTTTTTTTTCTTGAAAGGTACTTCTTTTCGCGTAAATGTAAACGTGGCTAAATGTATGAAAACTAGACAATCACTTACGATATAACCGTGGCTCTATATTGTACATCATTGCAGCACTCTTTGCATGATGGGGAACTGCATCCAGGATCTAGATTGAATAAATTCAATAAAATTAAAACCAAGTGGACCAAATCGGCAAGACATTGAATGGATGTTCTTATTTATAATAGTTTCTCGCATGATTTTGTATTCAAACTAAACAAATAGATAAACAAGAAAAAGCATTATATGGACGTTATATTTATTGTCAAAATACGTGTGAATATTCCTTTCTCGTCGACGTAGCAAAAGCGTGGTTGCAAGCATTAATAGCCTTCATTGGGCGGCGAACGTAGAAGTAACGTCACACATAAAGCGACGTAACATGGACCACTCATACCGATGTAAATATCATATATGCCACCATTGCGCAATGAGTAAACAAATATAATACAGATACTTGTTTTATTATTCAGTTATATCAGTTAAAGCATCAGTTAGACTCTATATGAATTATGTAAAGATATATTTTTTGTTCACAATAGATAAATGTTAAAAACTATAACGTTCATTGACAAATAAGTATAATTGACGAATAAGGTCCCACAAATATGATGGTTTGATGCGCTTTCAAACCATGCTCTAAACTCCTAGCGTTCAACCAAATGCGCACATGTACTGTTCCAATTAAAACCAATTTGAAGGGTTGTTTGAAGGAGGTTTGACGGTGATACATTGGGATAAAACCCTTGAACGTCGCCAATACCTTCAGTTATTTGAAGCCTGGTTTGAAGGTTAGTTTGATCAATGTTACCACATCCTAAACACACATCCAATACAGACCTCACAACCAGTAATTCACACACTCTAAAACTGCGTTTTTGGTTCAATTTTTTAATCTAACAGAACTAGCATGATATATACATGTTTCATATTACAAATGAGATCATTTATGCCAATACTGAAGTGGTGCCATTATTTAATGTATTAAGTAAAATGCATAGCTGATGTATTTTCTAATCGAAATTAAAATATAACCAAAATACATTTGCAGTTACAGGGTGTCTGAATAAGTGGTTGTGAGGTCTATTCTTACCTAGACAGGATGCGATGCTACATCCTACCGTCTCTACTATGGCAATCATTGAACTAAAGCATATCAGCAATAAGATCAAACCCGCTGTCGCTTTAGGTGTCCTGCAAATTATTTATATGTATATATATATATATGTGGTAATCGTGATAAAAAATCGCACAGGTATAAGTAAATATGTGATACATATACTATGAAGAAGTTGTAACTCGTATTTATCATAACGATTAAGTTAATGCTGTGGTATGCATATACCGAAACTTGTATTGAAGCCCTGGGCTTCTATTCGAATGAATGTCCTTTTGCTCAACGAAATTAGAATCTTAATAGAAGCACATGGGCTTGTAAACGGACGGGTGGCCTTCTATTTATATGCGATTTCGCATTCATATTTTGAAGAAAAAACTCAAAAACGTTTTTTATATGGGATAGTCCTTGTTTGTTTTCGCATGACATGCAATAAAAGGTACATAATCTCCTTCTACGCTTTATTCACTATGTGACCACAATCAGGATCTCAACAAAACAATATATCATAGCTGTTAACCCTACAAAGTGATGATTTATTACATTTAATAAACACAAGAAAAAAAACGTGTTTCATCACTTAACCGCCCAAAAAACGAAATGTAAGCATTTAAGGGCTTCTATTTGACTTAACCTCAGAATATAAGCCCATGACTTTATTTCGGGTGGAGCTTCAAATAAGAATTCCGTAGATTCAATCTGCTCAACATCATGATCAATTATTTTGTAACATGCATTAAGGGCAATTGAAATAGAAACAATTCATGTAAACATATTTTAGATATAATGATATATTCCTGAATATACTTACATGATTAACGCCAATATCAGTGAAAGATGTTTGTGTTGAACTTATTGTGTTGAACTGGACAGATATTTTATTATGTTCACATTATATAATCATTATGAATAATAGATGGCGTGGATATTAAAATAAAATGTTATGCATAAATAAAAATGTGTTTTTGTTTTGACTGCACATTACGATCTTATGTTTGTATAATATTCTTTTTTTTTTGAATTTTATTTACGTAGCTCAAATGCAAAACAATAAGTTTTTTTTAATGTCGACCCTGAAATTTACCTAAATAAAAGTTGTATCCTTTAGTATAATCATCAAATGGCTTGCATTTCAATAGTGAATTTGTCAAATGTTAATTAAATGTTTATTGCAACTTGAAAGTAAGGATCCTTCTATTCATATAAACTGGCGAAACTGAATGGCAATAAATCTATAACGTATTTGCTCACATACATCTAAATCATTTTAAATGATAATTCATTTGTATTAAACATCTCGTGTGCTCTTTTTTTAAATTTTCCTTTTTAAAATGTCTCATTTCCTAATGAAAAAAACCTTGCCACGAAAAGATGTCATAAATATCACATTATCTAAATGGTAATTGATTTTTAGTTACAGATTTTGTCATAATTATCCGTAATTTTACCGGGTAGGTTAACGTAAACAAATCTATTTGTTCCGCTTATGACGTGCTTAGAGAAATTTAGTGAAATTGAAAACGGAAACCAAATAAGCATATGATATTACCTTAAAAAAAGAGTCAATCGGTTTTTAATATATATTTTGCACAAGTAACATGACGAAACTCGGTACCGAAAGGTTATTTATTAAACGTGGCTTTTATCCATGCTTGTTGCACTTAGACTTTCAACTAAATGTTTAGTGTAGCCAGAACTAATCAAGTTGAATGTAAATGAGACGTTATATTTTGATATGCATAAAACTTTACTCAAGATTATGAATTATTTGAGTAGAGTAGAAAGTATATGAGAACGCATTAATCACATGCTCGACATTTTCAAATAAAGGAAAAAAGCTCATAAGGCAACATAATTTTGCATTGGACAGGTAGCCATTTTTGGAGAAACGAACTGTAACCATGTTGCTAATTTGTGACAATGCAATACATATTGTATTATCTGTACAAGCCCATGAGTCTAATGAATTTAATCATTTTTAAGCCCAACGTTAGTTGACATCTGGTTTGAAGCAAGTTTGTAGAAGGCTTGATGGTGATATGAAAAAATCAAACTGTTAATTGTCGTCATCGCTTAAGCTGTTTGAAGCTAGGTTTGAAGGTTCATTTGATCGATTTGAACGCACTCTAAAATGCAGTTAAGATGCCGTCGAGGGTCACCAGTTCGCTGATACAAAAAGAAAACGTTTATGTGTTATAAGACAAAATAACGGAGGTTTAGTGTTATTAGGGAACAACCGTTATGACAGGCTAGTTATAGATTGAGGCACATATTCCGATGTGGGTCAGCAATGACGTTTGCATGTCCACTCCTGAGTGACAGCATATAAAAGGGTCCTCTTACTTTAACTAATCAATCTAGTCCTTGGCAAGCGTGTTACTTGTATCATATGGAGGCTAGACTGCGGCGTGACCGATCCATCATTTTAATAATAAATAAAATGATTCATCTTTAATAAAAAATCTATACACTTTCACCCCCGTAATACGGATGCAACAAACATCCGTATTACATATGTAACCAACGAAGAGCACTTACCAACGAAGGGCACTTACCCAAAGGAATGGTAAGAGCACTTACCCAAATGAAAAGGATTTTATAAAGACTCTATACGAAAGGATAATTAATTTAATGAACATATGGACTAAGCTTGAAAAGGCGTTTATGTTCAATATCATCATCATCACTTACCCAAATGCCAACTGGCTTAGAATTCGTTTAAAAGATCTTTCTAGCTTGGATATTTGAGCAGTTTCAGGGACATATTTTTTAATTATTTCTCCACTTTCGTTAGAAGTTGCGAGAATGATTATCTCGACATTGATTAAACGTGCTTAGAATTGTCCAATGAACTGTTATTTGTAATATATCCTATATGATAGGTATTTTAGTTACATATGTATGTACAACATTTCGATTTTCTATTTTCATTTTTTAACATCAAAAACCATTTCTTCTTAATTGAAATGATGTTTATGTTGATTCTACAAGGGTTGAAGTGCTTTAACGTGCCAAAGTTTGCATTTATCCTCCGGAGGACTCATCTAAACTTTGGCATACATGTAGGTAACACGATAAATGCAGAAGGAAGGAAATGAAGCAGTCAATTACATGCTTGTAATTATTTGAAACACGAAATTATTGTGAATTGTTTTACCTGAATCCTGAAACCTGAATATACTACGGCAACTAATTTACAACTAAGTTACAAAATGAAGCTAGCTGCAATTACATGGAAATTGTAGCCGCTGTTTACCCACTATACATCCAATCCCACTCGGCAAGACGTCCGCGGACGTTGAGCGGACTCTCTACTTTTGGCCCAAATTAAAGTTTTCCGGACGTCCTTATTCGTCGATGGACGTAGAAAAGACGTTGCAACGAGTTGGACGTAAAAGTTACGTTTATCGGACGCCGTGCGTGTAAATGGACCACCGGAAAACTTTCATATGGGCTTAAAATAGGTATTTCTCTCAACGTCACGTCCGAAGGTAACATACTATGGACGACCCTTACGGAGTGGGTTTCGACAATGGTCGACCATATTTGAAGAGCCCGCTGCGAGGTGTTCCTCAGGTAATCTGTACCTTTTCAAAATTAATTTATAGGTACAATTTTTAAGTTGCCATCTATCTACAAGAATTAAAGGGACTGCTTCTTCAATTATCATTCATTCTTTGGGAATTCATCCGAAATGTTATATCATTTTTCTAGGCGTGTTAAATTGAAATATATTGAAAATGGGGATATACAAGTAAATCAACTTTTTTTCACAAAAGGTGATTCTTTCGGGATACTAGAGCGATTCTAGCATTTGGCCCAAAAGAATTTATTATTATTGTTTTCATGATTGCGCCTGAATAACGCTTTTAATTCGTCTCGATTTGGCGCGATGTCGGTGCATTTTCATTTCTACGTCCGTGACGTCGGTGCAATGTCATTTATACGTCCATGACGTCGGTGCAATGTCATTTTTACGTCCATGACGTCGGTAAAATGTCATTTCTTCGTCCGTGACGTCCGGAAAACGTATATACGGACCCAAAGTATGTCGTCCATTTATTTTAACTACCCATATATTGGGACCCAATTTATTACCACCAGTTAATCTTCAACATCATGAATAAATAAGAAGAAAGAAATATTATGGTGCATTTACAAAAAGCATTATGTAGCAATCATTTTAAAACATGAAATCCATAAAATATGATGTCTTATTTGTATATTTGAATGTATACTTGACAAGTCTCACAAAAAAACTTAGTGCGTACATAGAGCTTAGTCCACTAAACAAATGACCCCCGGTTTGTGTGGTTTTACAAAGGAAATACACAATTAAAGGGGAAGCAACATTCTCGCGAAGACTTTACACCCTTTTACTACATGGTTAGGGTGTATTTTTTAAAGAAATGATAGTGAAAGGCTAGGATGCATATATAAAGTGTATTGCACCGTAGAAACGCCTGATCTACTTTTTCCATAGATACATAGAAATTTATATTTTTCGGGATGATTTATAAAACACTTATTTCAAACATTTTGTGTCATTTTTTCCCTTAAATTGCTTTTTATCTTTTAATTTTTGCAAGTTCTAGGTAATTAGATTGAAAAACCAAGCACATTCCTACTTTTGAAAAATAAATGAGTATTAGAAAACTTAAATTTAGTTTTGCGCAGAGTCGCCTTCCAAAGCCTTTCCTTTCTAAACAGGTGGATTCACGATTATTTGTTACGTCACAAACCAAACCTCAAACGTCATAACGTCATAAACTCGAACATAATTATATAAACAACAGGTGCAATGAGGGGAGAAGGAAATATCAGAATTGAGTTCAAAGCTGATTTTAACGAATTAATTGAATGACATGTGAAATTTATTATCATAAATTAACAATTATATAAAATGTTTCAATATGTATATCCAATGGCAGTCGAAACATATAGCATGTAAGTTGCAATTAAGATTTTATTTCGAAATGCTCAAAATACATGCATAGCACATGTACACATAATCACCTGCATTTAATACCTTAAGTCCACAAATTCTTGGGCAGTCCTTAAATCAACCCCATTTTTTAATACGAAATAGGCCTTTACAAAATTATCAAAATCAAAGGTGACCCTGTAGTAAAGGGAATCCATTATTCAGATTCAGGATGTGGAGATGTTTATTGCACGATGGGAGTCGAAGGGGATGCACTCAGCCTCCGGCTTCGTGCATCCGCTTCGACTCCCATCGTGCAATAAACATCTACACATCCTGAATCTTCATAAAGGATTCCCATAATAGTTCAAACGGAGAATGCAATGCAAATAATTTTAAGTGTTGCCAATTTCTATACCAAAACGCGGTTCATTTCCCAAATATGAATATTCGATGGCTTCAAATAAAAAAAAGATATTGAAGAAAACGTAATTTCATTTCTATTTTTCGCATTTTAATACTGAAATAATTGCGTGCATCCGAATGTGGACCGAATTCTATTGCTTATAAAAAGCGAGGTCAGTTCGAGACAAAGCTGGTTCGTAAAATTCAATAGCGAGTCGCGCCTTCACCAATAAAAACAACGTGCCTATAATATGAGAACTCGTTTAGAGGTGAACCTATAAAATCTATTGGAATTGTGAAATCATATGTGGTGTATGTGTGGGTGCGGGGAGGAGGGGGGCACATACACTTGATTCAATGACTGCATTCTCAAAATGTTCAAGATATAGTGCGATTATTCCCTAAAAGAAGCAATAAATATGTATATTGAAGTATAGCCATGATAAATGGATTTATTATGGTAAACTGTTTATAAGTACTCACGCAACTGCGGTTAAAATAAGATAAAAAACCTCACTTATTCATATAAACTGTACGCTTCATATGGGTATATTTTTCCTCTCTTTAGGTCTAAGTAGCCTTTCAGATATTCTTGGATATTGTTAGAATTATGTCGACTTAATTCCTAACCCAAGTTTATTATTCATCAAATATCATAAGCAAAAATGGATATATACGAATATTACATTATGGTATAAAACGGGATATGATATACTATATTTGCATAAATACTTGTTTTTTGCAGGTTCATGTTGCATGAAACGTTCTAATTTAGCAAAGTGACCCCCTCTCATAGCCCCATATCGGATAATTGAGCGCCGAAACATAGTCTCAACCAGTCAATAAACGTAGACTCTGACTATGTATTTAGGGACGCCAGAAAAACTATTTGAAAATTTACTATACCACGTCTGGGGTAAGATAATCATAAGGGTAGATGCATCAAAAACCAATGTTGATTCTGAAACAAATTCGGCTGTTTTGAAAAAAAATATTTAGTTATTCCATTATTTGGATACAAGTTCAAAATGGCAATATAAATCCTTTCCTATTATTTGGCCTACTAAATGTTGGACTATTAAATTATGACAAAGGAGCAGATATAAAGGAAAAACCTACCCCC
>LQRL01041013.1:12986-26717 GCA_001703475.1 Hydroides elegans
CCCGCCCATTTTCATTTAAAAATCTAAAATATATTTCTTATAAATATCATATATATACATTTTTGGCGAAAATGTTAGATATTCAACTGAACCATATTATTCCTATTTGAAAGCGACAATTATCAAACTAAAAATTGTCCAAAATCCAAAATTGCATTTTTTCGAGGGTTATTCTCAATGCTCTTTGACAGTAAGTTTAATTCGTAAGTTGGTCTTCTAACGGGGTCCTTGTAACGTCGAATCACGTCACGACTATGATATAATGTCCTTACAACGTCATATTGCGACGTGAAGGTCACGTCAAATTTACAACGTCACAAGGACGACTTTAATAACACGTCGTGACAACGTCTAATTAGCGACGTTATACGGACATGTTAATTAGTCACGTCATAAAAACACGTCGTTAACCCGTCATTTAAAAGCAATGATGGGACGTCTCATATTTTACATCGTAGCGACGTCCTATTTGCGTCGCGGACGTCGGGACGTAAAACTACGTGATCAGGACGTTCTTAGGAAGTTGTTTGCCGAGTGGGAATGCTCGGTTCTGTAAACTTGTACACCTGCCAATAACAACAAAAAGATAATAGTATTATATAACCTTTTATCGAATACATAAAGAATACAATTTAGTATCATGTCTAATCTCGACACTTCCTTATTTGCAATGCCGAATTTAAACGCGTTCTTAAATATCGATAGAAGCACGTAAACTACATTTTTTTTTCAATATTTCGTGCTTCATCGTCTTCCAATTTAGGAGTAGCAGTAACTATAAACAACTGCTTATTTCTGTATTCGAATTCAAATAGTTTTTTTTTTGCCAAAAACATACATTGTTAGTTTATTTACTTTACAAATAACAATTTGAATAATCCTGAACAATTCTAGATAGTCGTTTCGCGAAAAAAAACTGTGCCGCAACGTAAGAACACCCACCTGGTTTGGCCAAACTGGAGCTGAAAGCCGCACTTATTTGGGCCCAAACAGAAATGTTGCAGTCTTTCTTTTACGTCTAGACGTAGTACATACGTACATATTACGTCCACACCTAAATTGATACGTCATCTCGGCGTTGCTCGACGTAAGGTTGAGCTTTAAAAAGCGTTAAAAAGTGTCAGTGTGGTAAGGCCCTTTTGAGAGTCTTAAGGATCTTGACTTAATATTTAATAGTTTTTCGGCGAATTTGCGCATATTAAACCTTTTATGAGCTTAACATAACTAATTCACGCAACAACGACATTTTAAAAGTAGTTTAATTGCAATGCTGGAGAAATTAAAATAACCGCACATTTCTAATAATAGATATCTCGAAATGCAAGTGAAAGAGGTAAGTCATTAAATAAGGGCGAGGCAGACAGGTAGGATCGAATAATTCACCACTCCGTTCTATCAAATGCGGATGCCCAGGAATTATGAGGACTATAATGAGTTTTTATCCCGCTTTATTTTATGCTGTTTTTCTCATGGTGTCACGACAATTGATAAGCCATCTTATGCCGAATTATTCATACACCCACAAAATATTATTAAAGGGGTGAATGAAACATATATCAGTTGGCGCTTTGTGATAATTCAGCCAATCGAAAAATGTATTTTTATGATTTCAACTTCCTCGATCATTATGCCCTCAATCCCATAGACATATAAGATAAGGCATATTCAGTTCAATCGACAAATCTCCTTTGGGGAACAGCACTGACGTGATGTTCAATATGCAAATCTAAATTGCAGAAAAATATTGAAAAATAAACATGGCGGATAATTATTTTAATCCCGGGTATGGTTATGATTATGATTACGACGCGTATAATGACAGAAGAGATAGATCCAGAGATAAGTACCACTACGCTGATCGTTCGGACTATGATCGTTTTCCGGGCATAAGACGAAGCTACAGTTACTCCGACCGCCACTACCCACCAAAGCGCTGGTCACCTTCGGAATCTGGCGACGGCTTTTACAATAAATATCCGACTTATGACGATTCGAGCTACAGTGACTATGGGAACGGTCGCAATGCAGGAAAATACGCGCCGCGATTCCTGCCCGATTTATCGCGTTACGCAGATCGTTTGAAACGGAGCAGTTCGTCAAAGCGGTTAATGAGGGGACGCAGGGACCATGGAGAGAGGGAGCGAGCGTATATTATTGGAGCATTGGTGGTTCTGGGTGCTCTTATAATAATAGGATTGGCGCTTGGTTTAGGACTAGGTCTCGGTTTGGATGATGGAAAATCAGGTAATTTAAGATTTTTATAAGTAAAACCCTTTGGCGCGTGTAAGCAATTCGTACATTTCATATGAAAACGAAATATCATTTCCAAAAGACGAAAACAAATAACAAGCTTGATACTTTGATAAAAAGGTTTCAGATAAAAAAAAACAAGTATCTTTTATCAATAGATGTATGTAATCACTCGAGAAAATTACCTTCTTTGGGCCCATATGAAAGTTTTCAGAACGTCCTTCTTCGTCGCGAACGTAGAAGAGATGTTTCATAGACGTCGCGTCCGAGTCGAACGTAAGAATGAAGCCGGGTTCCAAGAAGTGCACCCGAAAAACTTTCATTTGGGCAAAACGTATATAATCTTCTCAACGTCACGTCGGAATGCGACGTATTATGGACGACACTTGCCGAATGTCACGAGCAACCCAAATGTAAAGTTATCGTTGAAGCATTTCAAATGTTACTCATTTATATTGTCTGTCCGCTTTTAGTCGAAGATGTGACACCGATTCGCGTGACGTATCTTATCGACGCGAACTACACCGATTATGATTTGGAAAACACGGATTCCGATGATTATAGGATGCTGCGGGATGCTGTTATAGAAGGGGTGAGTGTGAAAAAAAATGGCAATATGCATGTACATAAACAGATTAAGTATTATTGGAGGGGTTCCATGCTATTATGTGTTCTATGCACTAAGCATGTTTCACCGACGATTAATTGCAAAATGCCATGTGATAAAAGATCTAGACTATATCATAGGAGTACCCAGCGATTTATTCGGTGAAATATTTATTCTTTTGAAATTTCTATCTTGCTGACATTTTCACAGAACAGAATAGATAAAATATTGCATTTCACATAATTTGTATTTTCTTTGTATATTATCAGAAGAAAACCAAATATGAAATATGTTTCTAATAGCATAAACAGCATTCGGTTTCAAATAGAAATGACATGAAGATATAAAAATATAACTGAGATGTACTTTTTCATAGCATATCTATATAATAAAGCACAAAAAGTCGATGTTTGATTATAAACCGAAAAGTAACAATTCAGTATGTGAATGTTTTATGCTGCTGGCAATTCTGTGCAAAGTTGCTGGCACAATATTCTCTTCGATCCTGGCTGGCAAATTAAGAATAAAATCATTCGATCACTAAGATTAATTGTCAGGTTTAAAGAAGTTTAAAGTTCATTTAATGCCAAACAAAGTAAAATAAGACACTTTTTAAAAAATGGCCCGATGGGTACTCCTGTATATCATAAACTTGTATAACATTACACAATCAATGCATTCCTAAGATTCGATTTGTTTGACGACCGGGGATTTGACATATCAATGAAAAATTTACGAACATGTAGGGCTTGTTCTTATGAACCTCTATTTTGCACTTAAAAATGGTTGCACGGATACCTAAAAGGTGGAGATGGAGTCGGTTAAAACGGAAAAGCATTTGGTTTCGTGTGGGGTTTCTAAAGCTCGTTTATTTTAATTTGGCGATGTATATCTAGCTACTTCTTACTTTGACATGGCCTCGAGACGACGTTGTCATTGGGTTATATACGAGGTTATTTTTTAAATGGGAAATTCATTGAAGTGACTGGGAGCATATGTCATCGTTCCTCTGGCTGCAAGAGGCTTCATGGAGTCTCCAATACAAATACATGAAAAATAATGGTTATTTAGATAAAACAAGTAGCACCACGAAGTTTCGAATAAAAAACATTCTTTTTTGCTGTTGTACTGTAAATAAAACGTACACAATACATAGAAAAAACCTATTGATAGATAAATGGTATTAAAAATACTAGAATACGAACAAAAAACCACAGTCTAAAATAATGAATATGATCGTTCTAATTTGATTATAATAACATTGCTCTTAACAAATCATAGGCCTATAATGTAAGTGAACGTTTCAAATTGTATTTAAATCACAATAGTGTAAGAGATACCGGTTGGTCCTACAAAGAGCACCTAACGAAGACTTTGGCTTGCGTGTTAATAACGCATAGAAGTCTATGTTATATGATTTTTAAAACAGTAAAGCTTTTATTTGTTTGCCTGTACGGAATACTAAGAAATGTTCCAAAACTGGCCAGCGAGATTAGATAGAATATACAAAAATTATATTGCAAATTTCTGAAAGTTCAAAAGATTATCAATATGAAATAAAGTAAAAATAATTCTATTTTTGATCCATAGCAAATATAAAAGAGATATATTTATAAAAATGAACTAGCAAAATTAAAAGAGTATCGCATAGAAAAAAACATTTGGTTCTCTTGTTAAAAATTAAATATGAAAAAAATAACGATTCGTTACTGATGTCATTTATACACGAAACTCTGTTGTAAAAAGACGAATAAACCTTAAGTGCATGATAGCTGATCTTATTTGTCGCATAGGTTTTATGTTAGAGTCTATTATCCCAAGAATATTATGATTTTCGTTTTATAATTAGAGCATTTTAGTTTCCTTATAAAATTATTTTTATTTTTGCATACTGAAGCTGGTTTTGCATGCAGTGATAAGATTGTCACCTAGAATGGGGCTCATCGATTTGTAAATGATTATATTGATAAACTATGAAATGATAAACACTGTCTAAATATATAAAAAAAAAGATAAAATATGATTAAAACAAGATTGTTATATTTTTTGGCATGCCCCACTATACCTTTAATGTGTCAGTTCGCATAAATGGAAATGTGAATAGATTCAAAACTGTTTCATAAATAGTATTAAAACAACTTTTGCCTTATGTGTATCCCAATCCGAGATTGATTTATCCTTCCTTGTTGCTAATCGCATGTCAGGGGTTGCATATTTTTGAACGCAATAAATCCACCATATAGGCATAAAATAATCATAAGATAACATTGAATAAAGCTTATGCAATAAAAAAAACAATGCTTAAAACACAAGGCATTCACCTACATAGTGTTGCAAATAAAAATGTACGACTGTGCAACTCAAGTCACGCCTTATTTTACAAGGGTCGTCCGTTTGAGTTCGCTTACAGATGGGACGTCGAAAAGACGATTTAATTTGGACCCACATGAAAGTGCACAAGACCGTACACATGAGTATACATGTACTTTAACGTCCTGGCGTTGGATAAAGTACGCCCGGCTTTGTTGTGGATGTAGGAGAAACGCTGTTGCAACGCCTCCGATAGGCGTCTGAAAAGCTTTCCGATTGGTCAAATTATGACGAACCTCGAACGTTGTTCGACGTCTTGGCGAGTGAGAGATTTCAAAGTAATACATTACGCATGTATACTTAAGGACAAAAAAGATGCACCATTTATTCATTTTTTATATTTTTGATAAATCTATTTATTTCAGCTCTTTTTTTTTTGAAATTTGACAAGTTTATTAAACAGTGTGTTGCCAACCATACTATTTTTTGACTTGTCAATACTCTGATTCAAAGTGTCAATACTCGATCAAATGTGATATATACTATTCATGGCCCTGTGGTCATATTCACTTAGCCTATTGCGGCGAAATTCATGTCACTGTATAGTATCACAATGGGGAAGATCAAGTAAAGAAGAAAAATGGGTGGCGATCTAAGTTTTAATATGCCACAATTTTCCGAGATCGAAAGGGAGCGAGCTAAAGGCATGTTTATGGGTGTAGCCCCACACAATGCTGTTATAAGGCATTTTAACCTTCATTGAACATTAGTTTAACGTCTCCTGACACGTTTGGAAGAAACCAGATTGACAGGCGATCGCCCATATTCTGGTGGGCTGCGAGTAAAACTTATCAGGATCGCGAAATTAGCCTCACACATATTCGAAATAGGTTTCGAAGTCTCGTACAGACAGCAAGAACAATTAATTGTCGGCGTTATCCGATGATAAGCGCCAAAACGGTTTAACGACGTTTGCGCGAAAACTAAGATTCGGCTACGAAGACCCTTCGTTGATCCCGTGCGTGATAACCAAAGCCAGCGCTTAAAGCTCCAATGAGCCCAAAACCACACCGGAGCAACATGGTCGAATAGAAACTGAAACGATACCGTGTTTAGCGACGACTCTAGCATTTCATTGTACCAAAATGACGCAAGACAGCGGGTCTACCGAAGACCGGGAGAGCGATATCATAACCCCTGCTTGCAAGAGATTGATGGTTTGCACACCTCATTATCACGTCACCAGACTGATCACGTCCATGCCAAGACGTATAGGCTCACTAATCGACGTATTGGGTACGCATACAAACTACAAGCAGCCATGAGTTAGTAAAGGTTTAGAAACAGGAAATCAGAAAATTCAGAAGTGTGTGATATTATGTCTATTTATGACAAAATAATATATATCAGAAACATGCAATTTTGGGGAGGGCAATGTAGACATAAAAATCCATCTTGTGTGAAAATGTTATTAAAACCCACCTACTACTCGAATTTATATGAATTTTTACTTTTGATGGTGCAGAACTTTTGTCCTTAAGTATATCTATAAAATAAAAAAGAATTACCATTTATAGTTAGATCAGGTCAGTTGTTCAGAAAAAAATACGTTTTTTTATGATAAATAACATTTCCTAAATTTGAGAGTATTCCCATTAAAATATATGCATTAGCCTCTTTTTTAGTTGAGATAGGGCTTTATAGTGAACTAGAAGAAATAAATAATCCTCGAATTACCAATATATGAATTCTGTTCACATTCGTATTCTGGTTATAACTAAAGCATGTATCTTAATCGAAATGTCATTAGGAATTGAAAATGAAAAATATCAGTCGATTAATTTAAAAATAAAGATTTCAGTACCACAATAAACTCCGGTCATGGTTAAGTTGGCTCAATCATTGGAATATATAGAGTATCTGGGGCCATATGCGTAAAAATCTTACATGTCTGAGCATCCTCAGATCCCAAATCTAAATACGAAATCTGAGTTTGTGCTCAGAAAAATGAATTTCGTATTCCCGAAAATGTGGGTGCACTTGCCACTCAAGCCTAAGTCCTCAAATCTGAGACTGTTCCAAACCATACTTACAATTCTGAGTTCGCTCTCAGACAGGGTATTTCAGCTTGTATTAACAATAATCAAGCTATTTCAAGAGTAACTAAATGGGTAAAATGCCATTGATAGAACATAAATAACTGTGATTGTTTCCATGATAATATTTAACTCTTGTTTATTTTCTAATAATGTTTTTACTGTGATGATAAAAATATATGCCAAACATCTAATTAAATTTTCAATTGATGACATATCTAATACAAATTGAGAAAAAAAAGAAAAAAGTATGTTTAATTGTTATTTTAATCCGATCAAGATCTATGCGTTCAAATGGCTAAGTTGTGTATTGTGTACTATTAGGGTTATGCTTAATAAAATAGGGGCTATGTAAACATATACACAACAGTAATAATAGAAATAACAATTTAAAGAAATATATATAAAATAATAGTTATAATGATAATAAAGCATTTAACAATGTTTGCTGTGACATCAAATTTATCACATGAATACAAATAGGGTTGGTTAGATATTTATTGTGTTTCTTGAGAGCTTTTTTTCGCACATTTCACTATATTCGAAAATCAATTTTCAGGAGCTACAAATACTTCTGGTATTTGACACTTTGGTAATATATACTGAAACGCATAGAAAATTGCCACCTTTTTGTTTTTGTTTATTTTCTTTCTTAATCAGATTATTATATTTAAAACATATTCCTCAAACTATACTATAGATTCTACGCTTGTAATCGAGTTCTATGTGCCTGTCATGCTCGAGTTCACCTGTAGCCAAGCGATCGCGCTATAGCACATTTAAGCATATTGTGCGTTAGCACATTTGGCCGCTTGATATTTTTTTCTTCAGCATTTTAGCGATACCAAAGTTCAACCTTAAGCTCCAAAATTCCAATTTTTATTGAAGATGCAACATCACAGGGAAAACGTTTGACCGTTCTTGGGATGATCCATTCGAACATTACTCATAGCCGGGTTGCAAGTCGTTTTGGTTGCGCTAGAACGATTATTGGAAGCTTAGTCAGGCGCCATGCCGAAACCGGATCCACAAATGAAAGGGGGTGCTCAGGAAGGGAGAGAGTAACCACGCCGGAGTAGGACCGCTGCATAAGGCTTTTGTATCTCCGAGACCGCTTTAGGTCAGCCAGTCGTACTGCTCGTTAGAAGCCGGAAAGGCATAACCCACGGATCACGGCTGATACCGTTCAGCGCCGTTTAAGCCAACGTGATCTACGGTGTCGAAGACCGTATCGTTGAAACGTTCAAACACCGGTGAACCATCGCTGAACACTAGCGTGGACTCGCTAGCTTGTTAACTGGACCCAGAGGCAGTGGAACACTGTTTAATTCTAGGACAATACCAGATTTTGTATTTACAGACCTGACGGTCGCGAGCGCACATTGCGACTGATGAGCGAACAGTACGCGAGCTTTTGCGTTCATGAACGCAATATATGGGGTAGACCAAGCGCTATGGTATTGGCAAAGATTGCGGTTCACCACAGAACACCTCTCGTGATACTGGATGACAATCTTACTGCCCCGCGCTATATTTCGAATGTCCTCGAGGAGTACGTTGTTCCGTTCTTCGAGCAACACCCCGATTTTTGAATATTCCAGCATGACAACGCTCGGTCGCACTTCGCCGGACTCACCTCGGACTACCTCCATGCTGGTATTGGTAATGCCATGACCTGCTTTCTCGCCCGATTTCCGTCCCATAGACCATTTCTGGGACTAGCTCTGGCGAGGGAATTATACTTTGATTAGAATCACTGGCTGATAATGTCAGGCTACATTCGCTGCATGCGGTGGCCACACACGGTATTAGAGACCATATACGGTTTCGATTACGCTCGTTGAAGCAGATTTTATTAAGGATACGCACTTTTTGTTTTTTGATTGATGCGAAAGATATCTCAAAGAAGGTTAAAACATATAATGTTTTCTTTTATTCATGAATTTTCAGAAAAAATATTAAAACAATAGGGTGGCACTTTACAATGTGGGTCAGTATATTTCATGAACACATGTAAGTTTTAAACCAAAAATTATCAAGCTCCACATAAACAGGGTGTCAGTCCGCTTTCAAGGGCACTCACGTAAGTTTATTTTCATGAATAGTTTAAGACGTTTAACTTACGTAAGTGCACACTGCGGAGTACACTTCAAAATTCTAAGTTCAAGCCTGAAACTCAGATGTAAGTTTTTTTATGCATATGGCCCCTGTTATTGCGCACTTGTAGAGTGAAGATTCCCTTAGACTATGTTACTAAGTCATAATGATTAAAATCCAGTATACATATGTAATGCATATCATATGAATGAAATGCGCGTAATATTTATTATGTCGCCACTAAATTATACGATTCATATGACATTTAAAAAAAATATTTTGTTACTGTAGGATGCTTCCATTCTATTTATTAAACGAGGAAATATTCTAAAAATAAGCAAAATAATATCTTAAATAAGTTAAATACATAAAAGAATTTATTATGACGGCATGGCATTAACAAATAAAGATATCCTTCTTTTTGCCCACTTAGTTATCATTTATATACTCGACAACAAAAGAAACGTCTTGTTTTTCAAACTTTATAGCTTCACAAATGTAGGGTGGATTTTATGACCTTTATAAGTAATTCAAATAAGATAGGTCATACCATATAAATAGTTTTTTGCTAACATTTTTTTGCTTTAATTTTGATTATAAAACGAGGAAATATGCTTAGAATAAACATTGTGATATCTAAAATAAGTTAAATGCATAATATGAATATATCATGATGGCATGTCATCATAAAATAAAGAGTTCTTTCGTTTTTCGCCCCATTCAAGCTATCTAAATCAGATCAGGCTTTTTCTTTGCATACTCATCAACAACAGAAACGTCCGGATGTTTGAATATTATATGTTCACAAATATAGAGTTGATTTATATGTTTTATGCACCAAATTAAGCAGTACACAATCTGTAGCCATTCATGAAGTTTTAACAAATCAACATTTGCTATTGTCGACAAAATCACGAAAATGCATAAACTAAATATTGATCAACAACCCTGTTCAGTGTCATCTTGGCGTTGTTTAAAATATTTGGCAAGAAGTTATACTGGTAATTGATAAATTCAGTATATCTTGTTGGTATTTCACACATCCAGTGAAGTCTTTAACGAGGAACCGTAGTATCTTTTGACAAGGGACAAAGAGTATTTTGCTAAGGGTGTTTTCACGAAGTGTCGTTATACCAAGGGTCGAAATGTCTTGACGAGGGGCGGAAATCTATTTTGCAACAATTACAGAAGCGTCCTATCGGGACCGAAACTGTTGAGACTGAAGTGGTAAGGTCCGAAGTGGTAAGGACCGAAGTGTCCATTACACCCATATATTACATATATTATCGTATCAAAGATAAAACTGACGTTTAGTATACCAAAGTGACTTTTTAAAAATATCAAAATTCAGTTATGAGCCAGACCTGTGCATCTTCATGTATGAAAACATATTGGCGAAAATATACTCAATGTTTTATTGCGTAGGTTCAAAAATAATATCACGATCTTTAATTACAGTTACAATCCATATGCAACTGCGATGTGTCCAACGTCCTTTTCTTTCCCGGGAGTATTGGCGTATCAGCTACCCTAGACGTCCCTGAAACCATATCAACTTCTGAGCTGACTGACTTATTGAGCGCCCCGGATACCGACCATCTGCCAGAGACTGATTTTGTGATAATCGAGAATTCATTTGAAGTGCTACAAGTTAATGAAGGCAGGCATTTTTTATTAAATGTTGCGAGTTCAATGATTTACTAATCACGTAGGATATTCCATAAGTTATGATATTATGCAAAGAACAGAATCCACGATGATTAAATAAGATGAATTACTCTAACTGTTACTGTATGATTATAGATTATAGTATACACAGTATCCATCATAATACAGCACATTGTTAAGATTAATTACCATGGGCAAATTAGCTTGTATTTCCTAAAAAAGCTTTTCGGTATACCCTTGAATTTTCACCCTTGTCTTGTTTCAGAATCGATGTGCAGTGTACAGCACCCGTTTTGTCAAAATGGCGGCATTTGCAGCGACGTCGATGCCGAAACGGCAACTTGCGCATGCGCAGAGGGATACACTGGCGAAAAATGCAGAACAGGTAAAAATAATGAGAATCAACATAGGATTGTTTTTAAAAAATCTTATGTTTTTGTTGTTTTTGGTGCAATTCAAATTGAGACGAAATTAATAAAATGGACATAATTGAACGGATAATTAAATATCTGGTACACAAATCAACAATATAAATGCAGCGCATGTAAGACGTTCGGAATTAAGATGTTTATCGGCTTCGATAACAATGATCGGCACAAAAATTCCAAGTTTTATCATGGTAAAATGGTATGCATGCAGTATTTCTGTAAAAATACCACTTGCCAATTATGAATAACAATTATTGTGTTCTATAATGTACCAAAAGGATAAAATGCAAAGCCACGCTATATAAATATGTCACTTTTACTACCTTAGAACTGGTATGCATCATTCAAGATCCGTACTGCGAGAACGGGGGTACCTGCGCTGAATCTACAGGAGATTTAGCTTCATGTACATGTCCAACCGGATATACAGGGGACAGATGTGAAACAGGTTCGGATTTTTATCTGATTTCTTTTCGTTTACGAAAATAATTAATATTATATTTTCGTTCGAATTTTTGAAGCAAACATTTGTGTACTCCATAACTTACTCTTTAAGAGTAATTATCAAAGTGAAAATGGGATTTTTTATGTGCGGCCATATAGCTATAGCAAGTGGGCGGGGCTAGTCAGCTAACAGTGGAGCTTACACGGTGGAGTTTACAGTGGAGCACATAGTTTAATATAGGGATAAAACACGACTGTGAGTTTGTATAGCTGATTAAGAGCGAAGAAGAAACTATTACAAAACTCACGCCTTCGGCGTTCGTTTTGTAATAGTTTCTTCTTCGCTCTTAATCAGCTATACAAACGAACAGGAGTGTTTTATCGCTATTATAACAGTTGAAATAAGTGCATAAATACATTAAGATTCGAACTGTATAAAAAATTGCGAACAATTAGGCATGTTAATAACTTATTATGACGTTTTGTTTAAATACTTGTGTGGAGCACAGGCACAAGAACTGTACTGCAGTATTCGCTCAAAATGAGTCACGCTTATTAGCCTCTCCTCATTTGCATATTGAATACTGTGTATCGTTCTTTAATGCCTATTAATTCAATGCTCGCGCTATAAAGAAAATAGAGGAAAAAATAATTCCATCATGTTATAATGAGTCATTAAGTTAAGATGAGCTGTAGTGGTTATTTTTAGAAAGGCTATGTGTTCAATTTGAGCACTGCATAACTTTTGCTGCTGCAGTTATTCCTGATGGTTTAAGCTGGAATATAAAACGCCATTTTTCATATACATTGTAAAGGAAAGGTTTATATTTTGTGTTAAGCTTGTATCTTTCGCTAACTGATTGCGGCATTTCAAATCAAACAATTTTCTTGGAAGATTTTCTTATATTCAAAAGATTCGTATGATCTCCGAGCCTATTTATCTAGTTAAGTTTATTACGTTTACGTTTTGTTGGGTGGTCATTATTATCAAATGATAAAAAGGTAGACTTAGACATACGCTAGTTATTGGAGAACGTAAAACAAATCAAATAACAAATAAATAAAATTGATTTTCATGAACAAAACTGAATGAAATTATTTGATTATCTATTCATACCACTATTTAAGTCTGGCTTAAATATAGATTTGGATGCTATTAGTATTAAGTTTTTTTTTCAGTAGAGAATGGACCGTGAATTCAGCCAGAAAAGAACTCAATCAACTCCATCAATGAAAATATGAACTATCCATTACTGGATATACTGAACTGTAACTATTATCCGTTTGAAGGAAGTTCATTTTTAAAATTTAACAAGTTTTCTTTTGATTTTGTTGCAGAACTGGTGTGTGTCCTACAAGACCCATATTGTTTCAATGGCGGAACTTGTAGTGAAACTTCCGGTGACATCGCTATGTGTGAATGTATCACTGGCTTCGTGGGAGAAAGATGCGAAACAGGTAATTAACTTACGGTTGAGAAAAAAACCGTCGCCAAAAAATTGACACCCCCCCATCGTTCACTCTAAAAGTTTATGCCATTTTCGCCCTCTGCTCCTCAAACATTTACTGTATCCGTGCCTGGTTCATACTTTACTGGTAAACGTTAGGATAAACTTTAAGATAAACGAAAACTATGATTTTAATTTGTAAGATGTACGGGCATACCATATGAAATGCATTTGATTTATGGAGATATGTAGATTTAAGTTTCTAACGAAACGTTCATATATTTTCATGTTAGTGCCGCGTCATATATCATTATTGTACAGCATAATAATCTGATAATGTATAATAACAAATAGTTTAAATATAATGATACACAATTATAGAA
>LQRL01041033.1:8464-36142 GCA_001703475.1 Hydroides elegans
GAGGTCAGGGCTTTACTTTAACATTAATTCGAAACTCGAAATGTCGAAAAAATATAGGCACCCGACTTAAAGAATAGCTGACCGGTCATTCCATAGCCATAATGTGTGGATTTTTCATTAAGATAATAAATGATATATAAATATCAATACATAACCAACTGTGAGAGTGAGTTAGGATAAGGTTGAATTATGATAAAGTTAAATACAAATGTGAGCGCCAAAATGTTGAATTGAATCTATCTTGATGTCCATGCCAAGCATGTGTTATCTGTAGTTTTTATAATGAAAACAAGTAGACAAGGTCTCAGCAACCTCAACAATAGGTCAAAATTTATTATATTGGAAAATTAACAAGTAGATCAGTCCTCCGCTACCTTAACAACAGTTGAAAATTTGAAAACATAGGAAATTAAATTAGACGCGATTCATCGGAGGAACGGCTATCTCCCAACGCCTTTCTCACAACGTCATTTTACCACGTCTTTCTCACAGCGTCTCTCTCACAACGTCTTTCTCACAGCGTTTTTCTAACAACGTTTTTCTTACATATGCGAAGTCCCCAAAACATTACGATATACGAATATTCTTTCTCTATCAAACCCTATCATAAATCACGCAGAGTTGAAAAGAATCAGCATTTATGAAAATTCGCAAAATGTCCCTGGCATTTATTTAAATATGTATTTTTTTTAGAAAATCCCATTGACAGATTTGTAATTTGAGTTAATAAAGCCAAATCTTAAGAAAAATATTCGCACTTTATTTTGAGGTCCACCGTCCCTATTTATAGGGACGCGTCCCTATATATAGGGATGCGTCCCTATAAATAGGGGCGCCCCTATAAATAGGGACGTACGCGACCTGATTACTGTTATAAGCAGCACATACCCAGATATTAAACAAACTTAAAGCATTATCAATTCATATAGAGTTTTCTATAGAATTCATATGTGTCTCAATAGTTTTTTTCTCAGGCTTTATAGATATATAAGCGCGTATTAGATACTTTAGTTCTCCAAAATGTATTTGATTATCATCTGATAACCAGCTTATATACAAATCAAAGATTTATGAACGTAGTATTCTTACCTTGCAGATGTTGTAGTGAGGTACCCCAAGTTCCTTGGCTTCGGCTACATGGCATTCCCAGTGTTAAGAGGGGCCTATCTCGAATTCGAATTCACCATCGAATTCAGACCCGACACTCTCAACGGTTTACTGCTGTTTAGCAGTGAAACGCCCACAGCAAACACCGACTTTTTCAGCGTTGCGATTATAGATGGACTCGTAGAATTTAGGTGAGTTTCCAAAGGGAAATGAGTAATTAAACATTTTACTGCATGTTTGCTTGCTATATTACAAGCAAACTCGATTTTCAAAATAAATGAAAGATTCAAGTTCAAGAAACAAGTCAAATGGGATTTCGTGCTGGTGACAGATTGAGTCTACACATAAACACATTTCCGTTATCTGAATGCATTCATGAGAAATGGTGATCACCCTAAAATCCTGATACTTGAAACAGCTCAGCTGAATAGAGGCAAATGAAGCCCAAAGTCATAGAAGGGTTGTCCTCAGTGGCTGTCAAGCTTGTCTCCGAATTTTTGTGCGCATCACTCTAGTAAATATGCAGCGCCATTCCGAGATTAGATGCCAGCATCCCGATAAAAAGCAACGATCTGTCGAGTTCAATAACAACATGCTAACTTTCACATCATCATGACATCGTTTTTTATAAGGGGCGATAAATAAGTCAGTAATTTTAAATAAAATCCTATTAGCATATTGCACTAATATTGTATGTTCTCTTTCTGAGATTAATTTCAGGTTAAGGTCTTATGAACTTGCTGAATCAAATGAATCGTTAATTCCTTCACGTTTATTACGCTCACACCGTCATACTGAACCATTTCAAATCGTAGGTAGAACAGAATGGCATAGTTTACCAAATAAAGCGGCCATTTGAACATATTTGAAGAGTACCCCACGAGCTGTTCCCCCAAAAAGCTGTTCCCCACCAAATTCCAGCTGGCTTGGAAATTTTGAGAAAATTCATTCTAGCTTGGAGATTTTAGCAGATTGAGGAACACCTTTTTTGATAATTTCCTCATTGTCGTGATAAATATTGAGATTTATTATTTCAAAATTGATGAAACCTGCTTGTAGTTGTATAATAAACTGTTATTTACCATATATGATAGGTAATTTAGTTACAATCATCATTTGAATTTCGGCAAAAGGTGTTCCTTTTCTGTTCCAAGCTGGCTAGAAGTGGAGGAACAGCCCAGCTGGCTTGGAAAAAATGAACACCTTTTTGCAAAATTTTAGTTTTTAAAATCCATTATTTTGTTGTTGTTCATACATGTAATGTTGTTTTAAGGTTATTAAACAACTTTTTGAAAAATGTGTCGTGGGGTGCCCTTCATATTTAAATGCATTATTTTGCGCCCCAACTAAGGATTTACGTACATTTTACGTCAGGCTTTGTCGCGACATATGCACATTTTGTTCCTACGCCCGTGACATAGAATCACGTCTAGACCTTGTTCTTTTAGAACCAGATGGCGACGTTATCTTGATTGCGTACGTCGAGTGAGTACCGACTCAAACGCTGATTGAATGGGTCAAAATGTGTTTATTCTTACCAAACCAATTAAATACAATGATTCTCGAAACAATATAGGAAAAAAAACGAAAAACAAACCCAATTGTTCTTTCATATCATCTCACGCGCTAGCAAAAGGGTTTCTACGGATCGCCCCTATCCGAAAAAGTACTTGCCTTATTACTGGGCTTGACTTTGAAAGACGGATTAGATCGCATCAAGCGAGTGAAAAAAAGTGGGATATTCCTTCTAAAGTAATAAGATTACCACAATTGTCCAATTGGCTTTGAAGAAATGAATTCGGGTGTTTTTTTTTTTATCAAGGGATCTGCTTTTTATATTTTTTGTGGAAAACAATACATAACTGTTGAATTAGTGCTAATATTCCCCTTGACATTATTAATCACTTCAGCACATAAATATACTAATAAATAGGAATCACATCATGCAAAGAGGGGGCATCACTAAAACATAGAATGTTTAGTTACTCCTGGCGCCTTAAGGCGCTTTCACGCAAAAGAAAAATCTCGTTAATTTTGCGTGAACAGAGGAGATAAAATGCTATGTTTTTATACACATTTGGCTTTCGAGAATATCGGTTTTCGAGCTTTTTACGAGCTTTTTGTTTGCGTTGTTTGCGTGAACGCGGCCTTAATCTTATACACTTTTTTCCAGTGTTGTATGACAACTAATGTAACGTCTGAAATTATTTTGGAAAATTCACTTAGTACCGTTATGCACTAAAACCTTCCGCTTAGGACTTTTTTATTGGTAATTTACTCTTTTATGAATTTCTTGGCCGAAATTGCAATACTGTATGATATAATTGCAGCCGGAATCTAATGCTATGAATAGCTATAAACATTACAACCATTTTCTTAGATTCGACTGCGGCACTGGCATGGCTGTAATACGATCACAGAGCAAGTTCAACCTGGGCGAATGGAACACGGTTACAGTGCATCGGAAGAACCAGGAAGGCTCACTCAAGCTGAACGATGACCCGCCGGTACAAGGCAGATCCAGGGTATGAGATAGAAATATGTGAAATATTCAGATTGATGACAAATATATTTAACATTTTCTGCACGAGTACAACGTATAACGCAATTATGGTAACACATACATTATACATAATTAATTGGAATCAATCTTCATAATCTTGCTCTCCAGTTATGTAGATTTTCCTTAACCTGCTTATCTCAAATCGCGAGGGAGAATCCATCCTCTCCAGCATTAACAAATAAGTTAACTGAATGGATTTTTATATTACATACCACAGGGAGGCTTTTCGCGCATCACGTTCAGACAAGACTTTTATCTCGGAGGTTATCGCAATCTCTCGTTGATCGGAAGAAGAACCGGAATCGACTGGGGTTTCGTCGGGTGTGTCAAACTGCTGTCGTTCAATGGAAAAGAGTATGATATGAGGAAAGGACCATATATTGGTGACGCTATTCATGGAGTCGATGTCGGTAGGTTTGCAATAACACATATATATATGAAAATATAAGAATATAACTTTAAAAAATCATCATATTTGGATAGTTTAAATCATGCATATTTGCTTTCACAACGTTGATTGTTTTACATTTTGTGATGACGTTTCCGTCACACTGTATTTATCACCTTATCAAATATTTGATGATGTCATAATCTTCGTTTGCATAATATTCATACATCATATATTTATTTTGATCTCAACAGGTGAGTGCAGCGCGCACGTGTGTGACGGAGTGCAGTGCATGCACGGCGGACAGTGCATCGCTGACTCGGCCGACACTTCGGTGTGTCTCTGTCGCCTTGGGTCGGCTGGTGATCGCTGTGAATCAAGTAAGTGACAAGAAAGAATACAAATATTATAGTATACATTTAAACCATATTTTAATTGACATACGCGTCTATATAAATTATCACGCTTATAGATTGCCACATCTAATTGACATAACTAAATAAAAATAACATTGATTTTGCTGTGCATGCTCATTCTAGTGCAAAACATTGATAAACGGTTAACAAATCTATGTTCTACTTTCAGAAATTGACATATACGTCCCTTCATTTGATGGAACATCCTACCTACAGTTCCTCGGTCTTCGGCGATCCGTCCTCATGTTCACGGAAATCGAAGTAGTATTTAAGCCCGTTGCATCCGATGGCCTAATCCTCTACAATGGCTACAGGACAGATAGAACCGGCGATTATTTGTCGCTCGCTCTCTTTGAGGGATTCCTGGAATTCCGATTTGATCTAGGCACAGGGCCCGCTATTTTAAGGTAACATTATGTATTCTTAATGTAAAAAAATGTGGTAGTGTCTTTTTTTTTTGCAGTAAACATGTTTATAACTATTTATCATTATAGAGAAACAGCGATTTTGCATTTGGTTCAGCTAAAAAAATGACATTGTTGTCATATCTTTTTAGCATTTTTATCAAAAAATAAACGTGAATCTAATTTATTTAGCTCTTATTCGATCACCGACTTTAACATTTATTTATATACAATATTTCTTCAGTCAATATATTTCAATAACGCTTTAAACAACTTTATCTTACACTTTATACGTAAAAGTCATACCATAAAAGCTGAATTCATGAACCTTGTCAATGCACAGGAGCCGCGAGCGCCTAGCCCTGGACACATGGCACTCGGTGAAAGTGACTCGCACAGGACGAGACGGACGCATGAAGGTGGACAACCAACAAGAAGTCATCGGTATGGCCAAGGGCGCGTACACACAGCTTACTTTGACACTTGATCTGTTTGTTGGAGGGCATAGGAACTTCGATGAGATCGCCAAGACGGCCAATGTTCGAGATTCGTTCAAGGGATGCGTACAAAAGGTAAGAGGCTCGCGTTATTAATCCACTTGAATATTGTTAAATGGGTTATTTCAAATTAAATTTTGACATACTAAATTATTTTTAATAGACAACAGGGCAATTCAGAGCAATAATAATGTATCTCACCCCAAAATCTTAAGGCAATTAGCACATAAATTCTACTTTAATTTTGTTATATATTATATTCTTCAATTAAAAAAACCTGCTAAATTTGATATAAAATACGCACACAATACTGCCTTCATAGTAAATAAAAAATAAAGCTATTTATAAATATGAACCCTTTAAACCCTATAGGTAATAATCAACGAGCGGCCACTGAAGCTCCTCGAGGAATCCACAGAGGGCGTGAACATCGAGAACTGCGAGCACCCGTGCGTCGACCAGCCGTGCGTGCACGGAGGCCGGTGCATTGCCATTCGCGATCTCTACAAGTGCTCGTGCCCCTTAGGGTTCGAGGGAACGCGCTGCGAGGAGAGTAAGTTGATTTGGTTTTATTTGGTTTTCTATATGAAATTCAGTATAACACAATATGAAAAATTAAATAATAATAGATAATGTAAAAGTTCAACATTTAACGTTTATCATTGCTTAAAAAAAAAACAGATTTCTAATTATTAGATTTTCAAAGAGTATACTTTTATAGGCTATAATATATTAAGCAGACTTGGTATTTTTATTGGTAATTGCTTAAACGTTGACACTGCAGGCGCCGTACTCTAGTGCTATCTGTAAATAGAAATTATAAATATTTAATGTAATCCTATTTGGACTTGCAATTATTTGCATTATGTATATGCGTCGGTTGCATTTCCTTAACGTGTGGCAACTTCATTTCAGCAGCCATTTGAATAAACTTTGCGGGTGAAACAGTGTAATCTTGTCATCTACTTTGATTAATTATAACATTTTTGATAACATTTCTCATTTGTTGATTAGCCATAAAAACCAAATAACGCCCTCTGATACGTTTGTTTTACAAATGGATAACTCGGTATTTTCTATAATACTAAATTAAACAAATCCAAAAGCTCTTTTTTGTTTAAATCAGATAAATCAGGTTCGGACAATAATTTATTTTTATCTTATCACTGCCACTAGAAATTCAAAGACTTCAATACAGGCATGCTTGGGAAACTGGAAAGAGACCTTCAACTGGTTTGTCACTCATAATGTTAAAAATGTCGCTCACCAAAGCTATTTGTAGTCAACAATATCACGTGACCTTAGTTTGGTACCATTCACACATATATTTATTTTAGTTAACGTAGTTGTCACTTAGAATTCCGATTCAGGAACATTTAAATTAGTTCAAAGCGACGCGAATTCACCACGCATCTGTAAGAAATTAAAGATGGCATATAACATTGAGGATTTGAAGATATACAAATGTCGAAGTCGCTTCAGAGCATGGTTTTCTGTAGATCAAAAATACCGAGGGCCCATGCAAGGGGAAATTATTTGCAACCAAAAACTTACCTATTTTGGGTAGTTTAAAATGAATTATAATTTTAAACATCTTTATTACAGACAATAACTTTTTTTCAAAGTGCAACACTTAATTTTCCCTTTGGCTAGTACGGGCATACCAAAAGTATTTTTGACAATGCAAACAGCGTGTTATACTAACAAAATATGACGAACAACATATAATCTCCAATATAAACTTTCAATAAAAAATGGTTTGCTCCTTCGGATGCCCATAGGACCATAACGAGTTTCATATTTCTTTTGGTTCATATATTTTGTTTATATTATTTGACTAAGTATTCGATAACGAATTCAGAAAAGTATTCATATGGACATGGCGATTGCGCAATGCATAACGTATTCTACATTTAATTGCGTTGCGTTGTCCATTACATAGGTTATAGACATATCTCTAACGCACACGATCCAGGTAAAATAATATTGTGATTCTTGCAATATCGTTGTCGTGCGTAAAACCAAATATGCTTTCTAATTTTGGCTATTTCTCGACTCTTACTCTGAACCGTACTAAACATATATTTTTGTTTGCATATTGTGCAAATCGTTCTATTATGTATAACTTTTTATCAAAATATATAATGCAATATGTAGCAATATTTTGCCAAATTCACTCTTTATATGTAGCGTTGGTCTCTTTTTTTGTCACAATGTTGTTTATTCAATTTTGTCTGAGTATCCCTATTGTGGAACCATTAACCAACTTTCAAACAAGCAATCGCTAAGACATAGCTAGACTAGACGTATACATATTTCACAACAAACGTCATCGTAGTTAACGTACAATTTTCGTACGCGTTTTCAATATCCAAGAAATACGTGGTTACCATGAAACGTTGTAATATATCCGTTATCAAATCGATAACTCAGATACCAGTTTATTTATTAACATATTTTATATGCACGTCACGATTATTATATGCACCTAATTTTGTGATGTTTAGAGACGGCGCGCTTTAGGTATCGCTACAAGAGAGGTAAAGACTTGACCAACCTATGTTCTTTGCTTGTGGCTACAGCAATATTTTTCCGTAGATTTGAAGAGAATGATAATCATACTAACACTTTTGTTATAAATTCAATTATGCATGGTTTATATGTGATAACTTATCTTTATTATCGATAGAGCACTTTTGATTTTTATCATTATTCGGCCGCGAAAAAGCAGTTCCTTAAGAAATATATGATTGTATATTTATTCTTTAAACTTATTTTAATGTTTTAGTTGTGGAGCAATGGACATTGTTTTCTTTTTTTCTTTCTGGAGGGATAGAATATAGATTCCCTGTTGTATGGGATGAAATTGATGAAATGAAATATAGAATAACTATTCGATTACCTTAATCCACAGAATCAAGTTCAAAATACAAGCATTTCTTAGGTTTAGTAATGATACCTTCAATTATGTTTGATGTTTTTGTGTACTTTGTGTTTTCTTTTCAATTTTAAATAACATCGGAACTAGATTTGTGATATAGTTTTGATTTTAAGCTCCATGTGCATAGCCTCATTTAGAATGGTAGAATTCTAACTTTAAGTTATATCGCGATAAGTGTAAAACTCATAAATTTTCTTGTCATATTTTCGTACAAACACTTATGAATACAAAATAATGATTGTTAAAGAAAATTTTTACTTCTAAACGAATAATTAGATATAACTTGCGAAAGATAGATGCAAACATTGGTGACAAAAATTATCATACTCTCTCCCGACATTTGCTCTACGTGATAACATTCATTTCATCATATTTTATTGTACTTGAAAAAAAATATAACATTTGTAAAAAGTCTTCAAATTGTAAATTTATTGTTTGTTTAGTAAATTCTTGTTTATTTTTTTCACATCAGAGGCCAACCGACCCATCACGATGCCCATGTTCTCCGGGGACAGCTTCCTCATGTATGATGACCCGATGCTCATGCAAAAGTAAGTGCACTTTTATTTTCAGGCCAAGTCAAATTAAATGTAACATTTTAGTTAAAGTCAACGTACTGACCTGAGAACGTCTTTAACCCTTGATATCTCCTTTATTTTCTTTGCAATTTTTCCCATTTTTCTGCAGCATATTCAACTTCTATAACGCGGGCTTTTTGTCAATTTTCGTACTGATCATTAAATTATAAGCATATGAAAAATAATAAAAATGATTTTCAGGATTTTTTTCTTGATTTTGATGCATAGATTACCCTGTTCTCCCTTTTACCTTTGACATATGTAGAGTTTTTGGACCAATGTTTGACACTTTTCCCGAGATATTTTGACCATTTCTGTCAGGTTTTCCCAAAATTAATTGGCTTAAGAGGGATGTCGACTTATGTACCAGGGTCGTCATTCTGCACCCTAAAATTAAATTCTCAAAATTTGCAGGAAATGAGCTGTGTTCTAACCGGAAAAATAATACTTTAATAATGTTCACGGCTCGCATTTTTTTTCTGCAATATCAGCAAGTCTAACAAAAATAAGTTTTATAAAAATGATTTATTTTCCGTGCAATAATAAAATAAGATGACTTAATCTTATACTCATGCATACAATTCTATTTAAAAACTTAAATTGCAAAATCAGTTTCGTTGTTGATGTGTCCAGGAAATTCTGTTGCAAACTGGTGTATAGTCAAAACATGGTTGCAAATTATTCTTGTTTTATTTCATTGCAAAAAGTCGTAATCAAAAACTCTACAATATTTCTTGAAAACATATCCGTTTACATGAAATGTGCTCATATAGGATCAAAGGCATCAAGAACGATATAGAGCTGAGAGTGAAAGCAACGGGTCCCAACGGCTTGTTGCTATGGACCGGAGAGAAAGACATGGGTACATCCAGTGACTTCCTGGCTGTTGGCATGGACAATGGGCATGTGATATTAAGGTTAGCACATCTGTCGTTATTAAAGTCACAAGCTTGAGTTTATAATTAAAAATTATTATATGACAAATAGAGAGAAGTTAAATTATACAAGTATAAAATACGACGAATGTCACCTTTAAAAACTTTATATATATAAAATATGCATAAAATATATAAAATATGCATACAAAAAATATTATGGACAGGTTGAGTTATATATTTAGCTCCTGTTATATATTATATACAAATTCCGATATTCATTCTAAGTTTTGCGGTTGACAGATTCAATTTGGGAAGCGGAGAAGTCGTTATTCCTTACAATTTGACCCGTATTGATGATGGCAAGTGGCATAAGATAAGGGTCAAAAGGTGAATATTATATCCGTGATAAATATATAATCTTTAAACGTTTTTCCATCGATTGTTTTTTAATGATCAAACAAATCAAAATAGAAAAAAAATCAATGAATACTTAATTTAGTTTACAATTATGTCAAAATAGATATCAAAGGATCGGTTCAATCGAAGTGGATGGTGGTGATACGATAGAAGGGTCATCACCCGGAGGACTCCAGCAACTGAATGTCGAAAACAAATTATATATAGGTATTGTAAAACCAAAGCAAAGAATATTTATTTTATCTTAAAATAGTATTTTGAATTTGTATTTATATGTGCATTCATGTATAATAGCTGATAGAATAAAGAACCTGTTTGCTTCACAAAATGTAACGATAGATCACATGGCATTGTACCCTCATATATATGAACGATTGAATAGAATAAAAAGAAAAAAGCAAAGTAAATCGAAGTAAACTTGCATTGTAGTTATGTTTATTAAACTTAAATATGCATCATTTATCATTTGATGTATACCTGTTACTAGGGGGTATGCATGTCGATCAACTTGCGCATAACACCCTCAAGAAATTCACGACCGGTTTCGAAGGATGCATTTCCGATCTGACCCTTGCAGCCAAGCACCACGTTGATTTGATGGAAGATGTTGAGGATGGGGAAAACATTCATGAGTGCACACTTAATAACGTCAAAGCGATAAGCACATAGTGTTTAGTTTGTGTGTAAACTCATATTATATCTTTCAGTATGTATCTGCTTCTTTAAACTGTTCATGGACATATTATTTAGCTTGTATATCCTGATTGCATCATGCATTGACAAAGTCACTTTAAACGCACTTTCGAAGGAAGAAACATCGAAAGCAAAGGAAAATTATTCGAAATCCTCTATAAGGGACATGATATTGTGTAAAAACCCTAACGCCAAAAGCCTGAATTTGTAAACCAGGAAGATGTTCTAAAATCGTAATCATAATTGCAGATGATTAAAATATAACACTATTTCTATTACTAAAAGTTATTCAAAATGTACATATTAGTTAGGTACTTAATTTTAGAAAAAAAATGTATAGCCAATCGTATAAATATAACTGCATAAAGAAGAACCTCGGACTGCATTCACACACTGATTGACTAAAAACTGCAGATTTATTGACAAATATCTATTGTTTAAAAGTTTAACTTGTTATTGTGATCTTATTTTACCATTTTATTATAGAATATCGTTATCGAGATGAATATCAACATAATTGCTTTAATTAAAGATTCGTTAATCTGTAATATATTCCAGTAATTATTCCATGACTATTTGCTTTAGAAGTTCTTTTATAGAGTCTATCGAGAAATGTTGCTTATTATATATAGTTTAAATATTCGATTTACGAACTATGCATATTGTATATAACAATTCGCTTCGAATTGAATAAATTCTCAATTTCATAGTTACATGATTTTATTGACTCTTTGGTCCGTGAACCTACCGTCCTTTTCGTGTTTGCAAGATGAAAACAAAACAAGTTTAATATCTTTGTCATTTATAAAGATATATCCTATTCATATACGAGTAGATTCTATTCATCATCATAAATATATAGAAAAACGACTCGAATTAATGGGACAAAAAATGCGAAAAACCAAATTCATGTAAACTTTTTAGACACTTTTCCATTTAAAAAAATCATGATTCTGTCATATGTTTTAGACTAGGTGTGTATGTGTACAATGTGATTATAATATTAAAAGTCATATAATATAAATAATGACTCAGGTTCTGATGCAATTATGAAGTAGGGTAGTGATTATGTCAGACCTGGGATAATGGGATAGATACCATTGTACACACATATACATTCATTATTGTTATAAATGTATGGTCAATTCTAGCAATTAGAAACAAATCTAGAAACAAATTAACCCTATAACCAAGACTTGTTTATTGTGCTTTAATGGTCGGATTCTACACTTCTCTATCCAAACAGATGTGGATTTCACACTTTCTACACTTCAGGTTTTTTTATGAGTCTATATGCATCAAGTTACGTAGTCTTTGATATGACTGCAACTGACTTAAATGGAATTTGTGTATTTTGTTCAGTAACGCGTGTTGAAATAATATTATTTAGATACAGTTTAAACAATGTTTTATAAGGATATTATTATTAAGATATTTTGACAAATTTATAAACATTATGAGAGTTTATAGACAGTTTTGATAATCAAGCTTTAAAAATTAAACCTATTATTTCTTCAAATTAACCCTATAACAAAGACTTGTTTTATTTAGATACAATTCAAACAATGTTTCATAACGATATTATTAAGATGTTTTGACAAATTTATTAACGTTATGTTGTGAACTCCATGTGTGCCTAATTGTCGAAAATAAAATACATGTATAGGCATTATGTCATGAAGAACAATCTTAGTAATTCACTGCAATTCATTGAAGAATCATGGGACTTATCTAAGGCAAGCCGAGAATAATTAAGTGTACTCTCGACCTATCAGAAAGGCGCTGGATGAATATACAAAACCAAACCTGGTACTATGCCTGAAATGATATGCTCTTTACCATCACAGATCAAGGGCTTTGTGCTGATAAAACATATATTTTGATAATATGTAAACTCTATGAAAAATACATGAACAGAAAATACATCTATAAAATTTGATTTTTACACATTAAGTGGGGAATTATCAAGTGTATTGAAATTTGTTTTATATTCAATGCATTTATTACAATGTTATCATCATACTAACATATGTTTAGCATATCAAACGTCCTGTCCCATTATCCCAGGTTACTGATTTGACAACCCCATGTAAGTTAATCCTGTCATAGTTCATATCTTGGATATGGAAATTGCACGATATTTATACAATATAACCCTAACATATACCCCTATAAGCATACAAAATTTCCAAATTTTGCTTTAATAAGAACATAATAATAACATGCATGAAAAGCCAAATTTTCATTTTACTGTCCCATTAAATCGAGTCGTTGTCTATTTTAATTTTGAAATTATAAAGAAGTTTGATCACACTATTGCACCCTCTTTTCGCGTGAAGCTCTGCATTGTGGATGGATACAATGGTAGTTTGAGCCTGCATACACTAAATTTGGACCCATTTGACTCAGAAATATATTATTATACTGTTTCACATTTGATATCAAACCTGTTTAAGCATTTAGAATCTATGAAAGGACAATTATTCAATAAAATGTGGTTAACTATTCTATTTGTCCATGTTCAAAACTACCTAAACACCATAATGACAAACAATAAAAAGACACACCTAATCTGATGAAAGAAAACGAACCTGATTGATTGATGTCTTAAATAATCAAATAGGTATTTGAGGAACAGCCATCACACTTTTAAAAAACAGACACAATTTATATAATGATATTCAGCAAAAGTAATAGGTAGACGATTTTATGATAAAGTGGGACACTATAAACGAAATATAGAATTTGATGGCGTAGAACTTTTAAACAAAATGCCCTTGACTGTTTTAATTTGGCAAGTATATAGGTAAACCATTCATTGATTAAATCCTTTATCTTAAAAACTACTATTTACTATAATAAAAGCGCATGGAATGAAAAGCGAAGACGCATGGTTGTCACCCAATTATTTTGAAGTGGGACGCATATACTATCCAATGTTAAATAGTGATTGAATAGATCTATATCGTTTCAAACAAATTTGTATTAATAATACAGTAGATTGCCGCTAATTGGAACTCTTCAGGACCAGAAAAAATTAGTTCGAATTAACCATGGGTTCGAATCATCAGTATTTTGCCTTTTGCACCCATTTATAAAGTTGTATGTTGTTTTTAGATCAAATCTAATGTACTAGATATAATTCCTAATTGATCCATTTGATATCAACAATGCAAGTTGGCGTTCACTAATGAATCGCAATTATTATCAAAAGTCAAAGGTTTATGTTGCTTTTGGTCCGGACCATGATCCTTCATCGGGAGTTCAAATGCATGGCGACAAGAGGGTAGGGGTATCACAATTAATGTTGACTTTGGTTTTTTAACAAATGCCCTTTGCTCAAGACCACTACTACTCCACACATGGGTTCAAAGCAACGCATGTGAGATAGGTTGCATTATGCTGATACAACAACAAAGATCAATTCTCAATCTGTGTTGACTTTGAGGTTGACCAAAAATGAACTACATGTATTAAAGCCCAAATGAGCATTGTGAAAACAGTAATTTGTCTATCAAGTAATGATTTCCAAGCTGAAAATGGGTTCGAATTATCCGTATATTTGTTAATTCGAACTTTATCATTGTGTTAAATGGGAGAATTTGGCGGGACCGAAGGTGTCAGTTCGAATTAACCGATAGTTTGAGTTTGAATCAGTGTTCGAATTAACGAGAATCTATTATAATTTTATATAATGATATTGGTGTTCTTCACTGTTCTATCTTATATAAAACTAAACATTTATTTGATTTTTTTTTGCGCTTCCAATGCTTGCTCTCGCAATTTTTCAATTTCTTCTATCTTCAATATCAGACATTTTTTTCAATAAATCAATTAATTTCAGCCCAATTTGTATGAAATTTGGCAAGTATATTTAATAGAGTGTCAACAACCATGCTAATTTATTGATATGTCAATACTTTGTACTAAAGTGGCGATATTTTATCAAATGTGATATATACTATTCAGGGCCTTGTGGTCATATGCGCTTAGTCTATGGCGGCGAAAAATATGTCGCTGTATAGAATAATAAAGGACAAGGTCAATCAAGAAAAAATTGATAGCGAAATAGGATTTAATATGCCACGATTGTTGGAATTTGAAAGGGAACGAGCTAAATGCATGTTTATGGGTAAAGGCATTTTAACGTCCATCAGTGAAAGTAAAAAAATAGAAGAAACCAGATCGACCCGCGATCGTCCATATTCCGGTGGGCCGCGAGTAACGAAACTTAATCACGATCGCAAAATTCGCCCCACACACATTGAAAATAGATTCGGAAGTGTCGTACAAACAGAAGGAACAATTCATTGTCGACATAATCCAAGAATAAGCGCCAAAACGGGTTTACGACGTTGAGCCTTCTTTAGTCACGTGCATGATAACCGAAGACAGCGCTTACAGCTCCAATGGGCCTAAAACCACGCCGGAGCATCAAGGTCTAATGAAAACTGAAACGAGGTCGTGTTTAGCGACGACTCGCGCCTTCTATTGTACCAAAATTATGCACGACATACCGGGAGAGCGGTATCATTACACCTGCGTCCAGTCTATTAATGGTTTGTATACCTCAGCATCAGATTGGCTGATTATGTCGATACCAAGATGTATATGCTCATAGATCAACGAATGGGGTACCCATACACGCTACAAGCAATCTTGAGTTAGTAAAGGTTCTGAAACCGGAAATCGGAAGAAAAGCATATTATATTATGACAAAGTACTTTATAACAAAAACATGAAATTTCGATAGAGTATTTTAGACACATAAGTCTATCTTGTGTGAGAATTTGAATAAAATCCATCCACTACTTGTTTTATATGATTTTTTTCCTTTTAATGATGCAGAACATTTGTCCTTTAGTATATTATTCGCTTTTTTTGCTTAGCAGTCTACCATTTCTACCATAAAACGTCACCTAGTTGTATCCAAATGGTTAGGTATACATTTCTGTCAAACCGATACAACCTTTTGTGAAATGTAGGTACTCAAAGTGCAAGGTGTAAAAACTATATAAAAAAACGAAAATTCGTCGGCACGGAGACACTCTATTTTTCTTGTAATTATATTACACCATCCGAGCCTTTGCAAAATGCATATCTTTAGCGTATATCACATACGTTATTTTATTTCACACTTTTATCGGTTATCCGCCAAAATTGACAAAAGTACATTGTGCCGTCTACACAAGTACATGACACTTATTAAACAAGACACTTGCGTCGTCGGTAAATTCTACTAAGTCTAACACATTAACTGGATCTCTATTGCGTTTTAAAACACTGGTGAGTATTTTTTTCGCTTACTTTGTTACTGCTGTGTTTTAGATGTAAAATAACATAGACAACCATGGATAAGTGGCTTATATTTTATTTGATATTAATGTATGTTAACCGTTTTGCATATATCATATATCACTACGTATACACATGTATAAATAACTACATAGCCATACCATAATTATTAATCGACACATATTTATTACTAATTATAAATGCATTGGCGTCTGTGGAGGCTAGAAAAACAGGAAACCGTCAACATAGACAGTGAAACAAATTTAGAAACGACAAAATGTAAGAGAGAGTGCAGCAAACAACAACTTACACTTAAGAGAAACATATGATCGGTATACACAAAATAATAATGAAGGAGGAGATAGGGCGGAGGCGTGTGTAAAAATTTTAGTTAACAAAAATTGAGGGTGAATGCTTGAGGTGCAAATATAGACTGAGAGCATGCTGACAATAATTTTGAGACACACAAGACTATTTGAGAGTATGAATAACCAAGTAGCAAACATGCACAGTCGCAGTATAAACTACGTTTCTACTCTTCATTTACTCAGCAGAAGCGTACATTTCTTCTTGCCGACTGCTGTGTTTAAGATGTAAAATAGCATAGACAAACATGAATAAGTGGCTTATATTTTATTTGATATCAATGTATGTTAACACAAAATCCATATTTAAAAAAATGCTAAATGCTTCAAACCTTGCCTCAATGATTTTTGCAAACTGAAAGAGCTGTTATTAGTGTTAGTATTTAAGTTACAAGATGATCTTAAACAAAAGGTTATCACTAAAAAATATGGGATTCCTTCGTCTACCGTTTTCAAATTAAGGCTCACATTTCTAAGAAGTAGGATGTGCAATATTTACCTCAAAATGGAAGATCAAACCTCACAACCAGGGTACACTGACAGGCATTCAGACAGTCTTAAGTTGGAGACAATTAAAATGCAATACCTCAATTTATAATATTTCATGTTTGTTTTTCTTGTTTTGTCTATTGGTTTATTAAATGTGGTTTTGTTTGTTTCAGACAAATAACTCCGGTATGAAATCACACGGACCACGGATAAAGGGAACCGCCTAGCATAGGCTCGCACCAATCGACGTTGGAATAGGGCCGACTGGCAGAACTACTTCCACGATTCGAGAAGCTTTGTCAATGTGGTACCGCAAGTATGGAGGCCTTGCAACGAAAACCGATATTCCGAAATATTGGTCAACACTATCGTACCTTTTGGCAGAGGAGGGCTTCTTGTGTTGGATGAAAACTAAAAGGTAGATCGTTATGTTAGGTAATACTTGAACACCATGTCCTTCCAGTTGCGGGTGCCATTGATCTGGAACAGTTCATGCTAGTGGATGATGACGCACATGTGGTTTAGCCGGCCAGGAGTCGTGATATAAACCCGATCAAACACGATCGAAAATGCATTTTATATTTCGATCTTTTGGTGAGTGGGTGCTGATTTGTTAAGTTAAAAATGTTGATATTTACATTTTATCACCAGGGCCCATATGCATAAGTAGGTTAAATTAAACGTATGCATAACTTTAACTTTACGTTAGTTTGTAAATTTTTATTTAAGTTATGCTTCATATTTAAGTTCAATGATTGAAACAAAATACCAAGAGTAGTTGAAAAACATTTAAAAAAATATACCAAACGTAAAGCGGTTTGTATATAAACAAACAAGTGTCAGACGTCAATTCACTTCCGTAAATATCCATTTGTGTACATTTACTTGTTTTTTTTTCTAATTTCTAATGATCATGCATGGATGATATTAAGTGACAAAATATTTAAGTCAAATATGAGATCTTGGGCTTAGTTGTCCACGCAAACATGTAAAATTTGTCAATTATATTTGTTCATATCATTATATCATATTAAAGGTAAATTTTCATACATCATTACAAACATAATTTACAATGCTGAGATGTATGGTAGTTCAAATATTTAGGCTTAAAAAGTAACTGGCATTCTAGTTATAAAAACAAAATGGCGGATATCATTCACTACAGATGTGTCAGATGAAATATCCGATAAATAAGGACAGGAAGTTTTGGTTTAGTCGTCGTCTTATTTGTGTTTGTACAAGAACCGTTTAATTTGTAGATTCGAAAGTTAAATATGTATTATAAATCGTATATCATAAGATACTCCTTCGAAGCATTACTTGAGTTATAAATTGAATTTATTTAGCTTAAGAGATCCTCTAATGGGTCTACAGAAACGTAGGTTTTAAAATAGGTTATGTTTTAAAACTATATCATTTTAGGCCATGATTAAGTCATACACCAAGCGAGGATGTTTCTAAAGTGGCCGGGAATTAACCTTCATAAATAAAAGTAGGCATTTAGCTTATTATAATTCAATTAATAATTAAACTTGCTAATTAAACTACAATATAAAACAAACGAAACTGTTTTCTATATTTGTTTACAAATTTTATTTACATAAGTTTAACATAATCATTCAAGCATGGACTATAGTTTTGTTTTAAATCAAATCTAAATACACATTGATAACATTTAAAACTAATAAAGTATTTATATTCAGTTCAGTACATAATTTGAGAGTACAAAGCAGCATATAATTTTGGAAAGTGTTGAGCAGAGTGTTGAGCAGAGTCCCATATAAATATTTAGAGCCAAAATCAAGCTTTTTAGTCAAAAGATTTTTTGATTTTACATAGTTTATAGCTTTTGTTCAAAACACTTAAACTTATATACTCAAAATTATATAGTAACAACATCTATATATAATTTTTCTTATGAATAGCGCTATGAATAAATATTCCACATACAAATATGTTTCCACACTGATAAAGTTATTTTAGTTTTTAAATGATGTCTAACGATGACTTATGTCTGACGATGAATTAATAAATATATCAAAACCTAGTAATTTAACACATATCTTTGTTTCAGTATGAAATCAGGCACCAACCCGAAAAGGAATAGATACTACAATTTATGAAGAGTTGAATTGAAAACAACTAACGAGGACCTGTGGTGTCTTCGGCAAAAACGGGGTAAGTTAAGTTACAAATAGTACAAATGAACTCAACAGACCAACCGGTTAAAGGATTAAAGTCATCTAAATGATATTTGTCCTCTGTTGATATGCTAAAGGTGCAATGGATTCAACAGAGTTACAGTTTCACTAATTTAAATGTATTTTAACAATGCGTTGCCTCCTTGATCTTTGTCTATGTCTCGCTTTGTTTTCTGAATACATTTTCGAAAATAATTAACAGCGTGTTCTATATTCATAAATGTATGTCATATAAGCGAATTATCTAGTGTCAATATATTATTAATGTAGTGAGGAGTATTTCCATTTGTTTTTGCAAGTGAAAAAATTTCATTGACAATCGGCTGTATCGTTTATTTAATCAAAGTCTAACTATGTCATAAGCGTATTTTACAATGTTGATTATAATAATATACATTGCATTCTCTATTTAAGTCAACCATGTTAAGGTCCTTTGCAAGGTTGTGTAGACCAAAGCATATAATTGTCACTTATACTGTTTTTTTTCATTCTTACTTTGCAATATAGTATCGCAACTCGCATTTACAATTGACGTTCTATCGTGGCACTAGCTTTCTTCTGCTCTCTGTTGTACATTATACACATTAATATATTTAAGTTTAGTTTTGTAATATATATATAATATAAACGAGTATGTCTTTATATGTATATGTTAGATAAATATACAAATAAATAGTATTTCAAAGTCGTTCATTTGGTGATTTTTATGAACATTGTGTTTGTTGAATAAATGATTTTAATGATAGGCCACACTAGCGATTTGAGACGGAGCCAGGATCGCCGGCTAGATCGCAGGAAATCGTCGACATAAATCCAAAAAACGGGCATACTTGTTCTATCGATTGCAGTTACTATTTGTAATTTTAATTTCTTTACATTTTTGTTTGGTTGTGTCTTCGCAATCTTTGTAATGCTCATGGGAATGTTCTGTGACGACACAATATGTAGGCGTCACAATTATAAATATATTGAGACTGTGACGTTTAAGTATGTTTTATAACAATGGTAAAACGTCACGCGAATGAATGGATATTAAAATTGCCAAAGCAAAAATGGAACCGATAAAGAAGATATTGAGCTGCAATCGCTTGTCAGCATGTTTTTTTAGCCATCGTAGAAAGAAAGTAAATGAGACGTTCTAATTCTATTCTATTTGTGCTTAATATAGTTTTGGCGCCACAATTATGACGCATTTTCATCACTGATATAAACGTCACAACTATGTTTTAGCAATGAAGTACCCTATTGTCTATGAGGCATACTATGCCGTATGACTTTAAACGAAACTATTACCACGTAAACGACAATAATACCCCAAGAAAAAAATATGTTTATTTTCCAACTTCTCCACATCTCATACTACATTCATACAACAATCAAAAATATATTGTTGAAAGTTGTCTTTCTAAACGGAATCAATAATATGATCTTGTAAGTCAGGGAGGTATTAGTTGTTTGGTAAAGCTTTCATTTAGACCAATGGAAAGTCAAATACTACCTATTCATTGATGAGACGATAATATGTTCGACGAATGGTATGAAATAGTCCGCATCCTTGCATATTGAATGGCTAATTTCCTTCTGGCTCCTAGAGTTTTAAATAATCTTTCAAATAAAACAAAGCTGAATGTCATGTTGTTTAACCAAATATGATCTTTGTTATTCACCATAATGACAAACATTTAGATCGCCCCACCCCTACGATGGGTTTGTGCTGTTAGGTTTAACTTGTGTAGCCCATTGAAAGCGGCGTATTTCATAAATAAGTGAAACTGCCAAATTTACATGCATCTTGTCAATTTACTAGTGAAATAAATTTTAGAAAATTATGAAAAAGCATTGAGAGATGTGGAGAATTAAGATTCATAATATTGCGTTTACAGTGCGATCATAAATCCAATAGGACACCAGTTATTGAAATACACAAATTATCTTTTTACATTAAAAACATTTCTATATTTGGAACAAAACTCTTACCAAGTGTATTTTGTGTTTCATATCGCAAAGGTGGCCACACCTGTGATTCTCTTTGATGTGTTTGCAATTGCCGACATCTGGGATCAAGCATGTTGGATCGGGACAAACGCGTCGCCGATTGTACCTGACGGTCAGCGACGGAGTTGCGAGGGTGACCACCCTATTGCGATTCTCCAGTCAACGATCCAGTGTCCGACCGCTAGTGTGGCCTAGGCATTAGGCGGATAGGCAAGTATGTACTATAAATAACGATCTTAGTCGTGGAGACGTTCGAATGCCTCTATATCTAGTAATCGTGTTGGTAAAAATATACCAAAGCACATTTAATTATAAATTGAGGTAATTTTTGGGTCTTGAAACAAATGATTAAAGCAATATCGGAACTATCGTTTTCAATTACTCATAAAATTGGGCATGATTGATATTAAATAAAATCATGCAAACTATTGACCAGTGTTTTAGTTCGGAGACTAGTTATGGAATATTTTACTGACAATTCAATATCAAAACCAACAAAATTAAGATGATCAAAATGTGATGAATTTGAGAGAGATTGTCGGAAAACGTACTTTAAACTTTCACACTGAAAAACCCAATTGAAACTCATGAATAAATTCATAACGATTGTCTTTATTATTGAATAACGATATAACATTTGATCATCAGCTTATGTGTAAATAATTCAACTGCTAGTATATGGATATACAATACTATGCACTGACGACACAGTTATCAGCGAGTCCGATACTGAGACTTTACAATGGTGTGCCCGTAACGCCGAGCAAAGCTGGACATTGCCCATGGGAAGGCTGTTATATTTATTAGTTTTACCAAACATTGAATATTGAATTCAATATTATCTATTTGTATGACTACTTTAAAATAACAGATTAAAGACAAATAGAATGCACTCATACACGAAAAAGGTTATTTTTGCTTCTTAACATTTCCTCATTCCATATATCAGCTAGAAATTAAAAATACATTTAAGAATTGGTCCAATTATAATATTTTCAGATAACATTTTGTTAAGGAATCACTGTTGATGCAAATTCGAATTAAATTTATTTCATCTCAACCCTGGTTTGCTCATGGATAGATAGTTACGCTAAAATAATCTATAGATCATGTACAATTTAAAAATGATAAGAAAGTGCCGTTTATTATAACCAACTCCAACTTTTATATGTTTGATTGAAACATATATTTCGCAAGTAAATTATCATGTTAAGTGAGACTTCAAAGCAACCATCGGTAATAGTGCAATCAGCCTTTCATATATTACTGAAAACATCTAACAAATTGATATTACTATGGAAAACGAAAGCTATCTGTCATTTATGTATGTAATCTTTTCATGTGATTTTGTTGCGGACTATTATCTAAATAAGTTTTCTTGAAACACATTGTGTAGCTTACACTACGCTCAATAAGTTTCAGGATTAGTCACATTTTTAAAGGGCAAATATTGAAATAAAAATAGAAAAACATAGCATGCCACATTTGATAGCTTTTTTTGCAGCTTGTTACTTTATAAAACACATTGTGGGGAACAAATAATATGATAATGGTTCTGTTGCATGCAACATATTCAATAATTTAGTTTTCATAAAAGAAAAAGCAGCATCATCAAAAACATGCATATTTCCGTTGGTTTGCCTCAAAGGAAGCCTTGCTGAAAGGAGATGGGCCGGGCTCGCACTAATTGAGTAAATTGCTTATCGACTAGATGGGAAGCGGTCTGTTTCTACTCATAACCAGTGATTTCCGATGGCACGGCCTCCTCGAGGCGATAAAATGATGGAAGTCTTATAAGCGAGCCCTGCGTCTTCTAATAACGACCTCTGCGACCGCGAGTCACAGCCAAAGCTGACATCAAAATGTGATGTCAGGGGAATCATAGATTTGGCTCATTTTGAACGGAAGGCAGAAATCTCCCCGGCTGTCCTTGATATTTTTGGTGCTGATTTATGGGCTGCTTATGAGGCTTCGATGTGACTTTAGATGGGATTCCATCCGAATTTATTAGTGGTTCGTAAGTGCTTGTGAGGCAAAAACATAAGATATGTGAATCCCATATAGCAGCTCCATGCACTTATCCTATTATGAGCCGTTATAAAAATGGAATGAAGGAAGAACTATTGTACATCGTCCACTCCCGTTATGTCATTTTTTTTTCGAGATATACGAAATGCAATCAAAAATACGATTTAAATAAGTTCACATTGTTAAAGTATGAATTTTACTCCTGTTAGGTCTCGTGTAATGATAGGGTGATAAAAATGTAATGTTTTTATAGTGTGGTTTTTTGTTGTTGCTTCACATCGTTACTGCTCGTTAGTTTCGTGATGCATCTTCGTGTGGCTGATATGATTTAAAACTATATGTGTCACACCTTTTTAACCATATTTGTACGACGACAAAATTAGAACTGCAGTTCAGGAATATCAGGCGTGAGAAGCTGCTATGACAAACATTTTTTATCGTAGACATAATATGCAATGCAAACCTTAAAAAATAACAAAGTAATGCACATTTAATGTTAATTGATTTGTATCAAAAATTATTTAATATTTGAATGTATTATACTATAATGATAGCATTTTACTTCTTTGATAAGAAGGTATTTTGTATGAACTTAATTAAATGTCAATAACAAATAATCAAAGCATAATTTTACCAAATGCGTTATATCTATATGCATGGGGTAATCATGAAAATTATAAAAATTATGGACACATCTGATTCAAAAATATGTTCAAGCCCAGATAAACTGTTATACTCAGGGACTTCATAGACGTGAGAATCGGTTACGGTCATATGAAAAGCATCATTAATAAACTTTTAACCTCAAAAACCACTGTATCGATATATCTAAAAAATCTATGGAGTCTAGGTATGTTATTGGACAATAAAACTGTAAATTTAAAAATCATTCCATTGAAAAATAAATCATTGAGCAATAAATTTAAAACTATTTTGTCGTTCAAATTGAGAATCTATTGCGGTCAGTCTCAATCAAAGCACACTTTTAGACCAATAAGCCTAGCTAATACCTAGATTACATCTATCATGAATAGTGAGGATGACAAGTGATCAATAAATATATGTGTAAGTACTATTGTACTAGTTGTATGGTACTATTATTGAGACTGACCGCAATAGATTCTCAATTCGAACGACACCCTGTTTCATGTCATTGTGACTCAAAGAGTTATTCTTGATAGAAACGTTCTGTAAATTAAACTTTGTATTGTCAAATAACATACCTAGACTCCATAAAATTTTTAGTTATATCGTTACGGCAGTATCCTTTAAATTGAGGTTTAAAGTTTATTTATGATGCTTTTCATATGACCGTAACCGATTCTCGCTTCTACAACAAAAACGCAAATCAAATAAGAGTACCATCGCGAGTAGTTGCGCAAAAAATACACTTGATGATTTTTTTGCTACGTTTGCTCGTGCTCTTGAATACTCCTGGTACCCCCTTCCCTCAAGCAGGGAGCCCTGCCTTCGCACATAATCAAAGGCAAAATCCAATGAGATTAAGGTCGCTCTTGTGTCATGACAAAAACGGCGTCGCCATTTAGTCGAGCACACAACGTCCCGTTAGGGGGAGTAAGATATCATGCTCGGCTTCTAATCAAAGGAGGGACTTAAGAATGTTGAGGACGGGGAGCATAGATCAGGTTTAATTAAGTCACATGGAAGGAGCTTTACGCGGGAGTAATGGTGAAGGAGCACCGTGTGGTTCGCATTGGTGTCATTCAATGCTGCAATCTATCCTAATAAAATTGCCAGATTGGGACAATCAATGTGTTTTCTCAAAGCAGTTTTAAAACAGCACTTGAGTTCATGTTTGCATTGCAATAGTTTTCGTTTATGAATTAAAATGAATGTTTTCAATAGTGACAGCCAGATAATTCAAATGTTCTATCAATAAGATTTTGGACACTTCCGTCCCCAGCACTTGAGAACACTTAGGTATTTCTAGTGATCATTTTTAAACTACTATAAAAAAGATCACAAGAAGACATAAATTGTAATATCAGCTTTAAAATTGAGGCTTAAATTTATTATAAATGGAAAGCTATATCTTCCATTACCCATGTATCATTACCCATGACTCATGAGATAAACTATTTCATATAAGGAGCGGCGTTCTGGACTGACGGACGTAAATGACACTCGTTTTACTATTATATAACAACTTGTTCTTTATACGTTATGACAGTATCGATGATGTTATATGTCCAATCCTAATGAGCTTACCCTTTCCTAAGATGCAACCTGACCCCTGACCATGACGTGCTCCCGATGATTCTTATGTTTGGTATAAAAGCTGCAAAGAGAGGGATGACATGGCACGGATGTCAAATAGCATCGTTGGGTGAAATATCATGTGCTTTGCTCGCCTTAAGCATTTTATTGCGTGCAAATAGGAGCAATTGAACAGGAGGGACATAATTAATTCATAAGACTTTGTTGGTTTGTTCTTTGGCCATCGATTGACTCGTCGTCGCCTGGATCAAGTTGTTCCTGCTTTTGTTATTAAACAATATGATGTGGTGAAGCCTATTGTGGAGGAAGTTCATAAAAATGTATGACCAAGGACAAGTTCGCGCGCAGATAGAAAGGAAATAACCAGTTGAGAGAAGTGTTTCTATTATAAATTATTTAAAAAAAACTGTTTATTTGAAAATCATCCGGATAATGTATCAGGATACAATGCATCATCTAAATATGTGTTTAAAAGTAGTCATAGTATTTTCCATGATTTCCACATTTTTAGCAGAAAGGGATAATAGAGCAGGTATGTACAAATGCTCCTTGATAATTCGACCAAAGGCAATATACGGCTTTTGAAGGCTAATTGGGCTCGACGCCATGAACATCTTAAGGGTTTCTTCCCCAGTTTCGATGCAAGTTACGTGATAACTCTTTCAGAAAATATGACTAATTTGTTAGATGTATTTTGTGAAAGACCAGTACATAAAGGTATCAAAGCTGACATTGTACTCACATCTAGGTTCTGATCGAATGCAAAATTAGATATTTTAATTTTGCAAGAAATGTGGTAGAAATGTGACATTTGGCATAGCAATTTAATGTTCAGCCTATAATCCAGAATTGAAAATAAAAAACAACTAAAATTCAGACAATCTGTAATCTGTTAGGGTTCCAGTGTTTCTCACATACATGAATTCAGTTAATTAAAACGTATTTTTAAATGATAAAAATGTAAAATTCGATAAAAATATAGCCTATCGGTGTAAAATATGCAATTACTGTTTCCACAGAAATGCCGTATGCCACACCAAATGTTCAAACGGGAGTTGGTTACCATTTCACCCCTTGCAAATGCTTGTTTTCTAAAACTCTCCAGACAGCAATTGATATGTTTAGTCATGACAGAGATGAATTCAGAGATTCATCATAGAAGTCAAATGTTTTCGGTGGTTCTGAAATAATAGCACTGAACTCAGATAAACAAAACCATATTCTAGATCATGATGGTAATTTTGTAATATTTTGATAATTAGCGAACTGGCATTTACCCTCTTTGTGTCACAGTGCAGTGATGTTGTTGCAAGACTACTCAGGCTTAACGAAAGTATCCGCTGCAAATATGACTTCAAAGATCTCTGTTTTCAAACAGGGTGTTTTTACAGAAAAACTTGTTTATCAATTATTCATATTTATTATGCGTTCTTATTCCTACGTAGATTTTATTAAATTTATTGTCTATGATAATTCTTATTGATATTTTCTATGCTAGGGTAACAACAAAAACACTTTCTTTGTATGAATAAGTCCATTTCTATATGAGCTATATTTTTGATAGTTTTGTTATGTATTTTTCATAGTCGAACATACGTAGTTTACTTATCATAAATTTTTACTATTAATATGGTAGTGGATTTTATTAATAAAAAGCAAATGAAAATAAAACATCACAATATAACAATAACGCCAACCACCAAACCGCCAAATTAGACGGAATCATTATTTCATAACCAGATGATGTTCTATTTTTTACAAACTGGACATTGAAAGGATCAGTATGGCAAATTTAAATAGTTTATAGAATATGGCATGATAAATTGTCATAGATTTAAGTAAACGCTCAAACACTTGAATAGTTCGACATCGATTTTTGAGAAAATTGTTAATTACTCACTAGATACTTATGTTTTTTGAAACGTGATAAATGTGGAATACAAACACGAAGTAGATTTTTTTTTTGGAAAAAATATATAAATATGTCTATCTGTGAATTGTCGTGGAATCATTCATGTGTTATTTAAGACCCCTGTGTCCCATTTAATTACTTCAATGACCAAACATTAATCATAAAAGATAACTCATTGTTCTCTAAAAACTACCTGTTAGTTTTATATGTTTATCTAAAGATTATATTCTAATAGAAATCCGACCAAGTATCGTGCTTTATCCTCTGATAAAG